>VZSE01003118.1:100811-129870 GCA_013398275.1 Promerops cafer | reverse complement strand
GAGAGGAGAGGAGAGGAGAGGAGAGGAGAGGAGAGGAGAGAGCATGGGCTGGCTCCGTCCCCAGCGGGAGCTGGGAGCCATCCCTGCACGTGTGCCTCTGCATGTGCCTGCGTGTGCCTCTGTGTGCAGGAGGCTTATGCATTTCCGTCTCGGTATATTTACATACGTCATGTGTGTATCTTACTCATCACTGTGTTTTTCTTTCCTTGTTCTTGGGTCTTTCCCCCACCCCCGCCATGGATCTATAATTCTTATGGCATTTTATTCTTCACTTTTATTTTTTTGTTCAAATCTACAGTTTTGGAAGTTGCTGCCTCCTTAGAAAAATAAACTGTATTTTTAGTGCCTGTCTGCCCCTGCTCATCGCTTACTCACTACTTGTTTAAGCTTTTATTTACCCCTTTGCCTCGTGCTGGGGTGTGGGGGCAGTCAGCAGTGTGCTGGGGCTGAGCAGCACGGCAGGAGCATGCCAGAGTTGTCAATGAGTGAAAGGCAGCTCCAATCTGGCCTTTATTGAGGTCTGGGTTTGCATAGCTCTGCAGCAGCCTGCCCTGTAATCAGTCAGCCACCAGAGTTGGCCAGCCTTGTAATAAAGTAGCTCTATATTTATTTGTTCTGTTTATACACTGCTCTGTAATAAGTTGGGAGTATTCCCCACTCCCCCCATTTTCTTTGGGAAGTTCCTCTGGGTCTCTGAGCGGATCTGCCATCCTGTGTGCAGTGAATGCTTGGGGCCCTGCATCCTGCGAGCTGCTCTGGCCACATCTGGGCCATGTGCCTCCAGCCCCGTGTGCCCCATACATCCCAATGTCGAACTGTTCCCAACCTCTCCCCAGCATTCCAGCCCCATTCCCCAGTGCAGAGAGCCCCGGTGGCTCCCCTGGTACCCCACATCTCCCCATGGCCCCTTCTCCTCCATCCCTGTTGCCCCCAGCACTGCCTCTGTGAGTCCCCCTCCCTCCCTCTCTATTTCAACCTTGGGTCTTTTTATAATACATTCATTAAAGGGAGCTCAGTTGCCCTTTCCCCAGTGAGGCTGGAACACTGACAGCCTGTTCACTCGTGTGTCTGTAATTAAACTCAATCTCTGGGTGAATACAACAATGTGACTGCACAGAATAATTCCTGGAGATCCTGACGCCGAGGAGGAGTGTGGCCTGTAAGCGGCCCATTCACGCCTGGCTTTCTATAAATACTTTACTATGTGGCATTAAGAAAACTTCAAGCCCTTTCTCCCCCCCTCTTTTTTTTTTTTTTTTTATTAGTGCTACATAATATAGTAATTGTGTGACTAGAAGGTCCCCCCTGTGCCTGCTCGGGTTCACAGGCCTGGGTGTGACCTTGCGCTGCACTGGCCGAGCACGGGAGCCATGCCCAGGACTGCTGTGCCCAGGGACCTGCCAGCCTCACCAAGGGGATGCAGGTGGCTTGCAGAATCCTCCATCCCAGAGCTCTGCCAGGATAAAAGGCTTACATCCCTAAAACCCTTCCCAGTGGTGTCCCTGCTGGCAGCAGTGCTTGGCTGATACGTGTTCTGTGGTCCTGGGAGCTGTGGCTGCTGGAGGGAGATACTCATGGATATTGGGGAAGAGGGAGGAAGGACAGGCATGGGGGAGCATCCCTATATTCCCATGGCTATCAGTGTGGCTGCTTCTCAAGTTCCAGCCTGGTAGCTCTCTAACCTGGGATCCTTGGGAAGCCACAGGGCAACTCTGCAGGTCCCATCATGCGCAAGGACAGGGGTTAAGTGTGTGTCCCAAGTGTGATCACATCCCTCCTGCTGTCCCCTGTGCTTCCCTGAGGCCATGCCTGCCCTCCCCTCCCCTGGACTCTACTGATGGCATGGCTGGAAGGGTGCTCACGAACACCCAGGTCCCTGGGGAGTCCATCCTCTGGCTCTGTAACCTTCATCAATGATGCTTTCCAAAGCAGACACACAGAACAATTTTCCTCAGCCACGGGGTGTGCCAGCTCCACACACTGCCCAGCTCCCCAGGCAGCATCCCTTGGCTGGCTCCTGGGACACTGTGACTACGAATGCCTGTCATGGTGCAGAAGCCACAGTCACAGAGCAGTCAGCTCCCTGCCTGCCTGGCTCTTGCTCCCTGTGTTTTGAGACCTCGGAGTTGCAAAGAAAGCAGGGCTCCCCTCACACACTCCCTCTGGCCAGCTGAAGAACTGGAGCACAGAGACTGAGGACATGGGCAGAGGGTGGGCATCCCATATTCACTCTGCCACCTGGATGACATGAGGATATCGCTGTGTTTTCATGGCCAGGAGTAATATTAGGTCTTTGTGCTGTGTTGATGTTCTTGAAAGCCACAAAGGACATTAATATTCATGAGCCCACTCCGCCTCATCCATAGTCACGTAGCATCCCTCGACAGTGTGGTCCCTGATCTTTTTCTCTTGTGTGGCAGTGTAGTGCCCAAGAAAGTGGAAACGTGCAGAGCCAGAGCTGAGCAAGGGCCATGGTTGCTGGTGCAGGATGAGCTGTGGAAATCTGGGGACCAGCTCTCCCTGGGTGCTGCCCTATTTTGTGGCTGCCTAGTTGAGCTTGAAGACAAGCAGACCCATCGGTAGCACCCTGGAACAGGGACCTCCAGTGTCCCTGCTCTCCCCCTCAGCCTGGCATTTCTCCAGCTGCTGCAGCCGTGTTCCTGCCTTGGCACCCCTGCCCTGGTGGGGTAGCCTCTAAACTTACCCCGCAAAAGCTGCCCAGTGCCTCTGGAAGCCCGTGGGCAGGGTCTGCCCCTGGTGGTGCAGAGTAGAGTGCCAGGAGAATTTCAAGTGCCTCCCATCCCCTCCATCTCTCACCCCCCTCTGTCTGCTTTGCTACTGAAGTTCCCCTGCATGGCCCCCCACCTGCTCCACTTCCCAGATTTATTTTGTGGGACAACCCAAACTGCGCCCCCAGCACCAGCGCTAGGGGCTTGGAGCCCAAAGGAGGAACAGCCCGGAGGCATTCGCATCCTCATGACTGCCACACCGCTGCAGACTGGATGCCCTGGATGTCAGAGCCGCGGAGATGTGGCCGCGGTGGGTGACAGGGACGCGGCAGATGGCGCCCTGGTTCCGGTCACCGCCTGCCTGATGGGCGGCGGCGGCGGCGGCGGCGGGGCTGCGGATCCGGCACTGCACCTCTGCATCTCGGACACTGCATCCTGCATCCCACGTACTGCATGTCTGTGTCCCAGGCACTGCATCCTGCATCCACAGCACTGCATCTCTGCAGCCCTGGCATTGCATGGCTGCATCGCCCTGGCTGCAGCCTCTGTGACAGGGATGCTTCAAGGCAGCAGGGCTGGTACCCACATTGTGCTGTCACCCTGGTCAGTGGTGCAGCAGGAGCCGAGCAGGCTGTCATGCAGACAAGGAGCTTTCCCCCATCACTACAGCATCAGCCCCATGTGGGTTAGGAACAGGGGTGTGCCTGCAGCTGGTCTTGCCCTGGTCTCCCTGCTGCAGAGGTCTCCCCATGCTTACTTTTCTCAGGTCAAATGAATCATGGCAGATGAGTGGGGTTAGGCTCCAAATTTGGGGGTTCTTAGCCTGTTTTTTTCCTTTAGGAAAGCTACAAGTAGTGAAAGGTTTTGGTGGGAGCAGCAGAGAGCTGGGGTCCCAGCTCCCGAGCCCCTGCTGGGGCAAGGCAAGAAGGACTGAAGCCAACTGAGTGCTGCCCAGCACAGTGTGGGGAACAAACAGCACCAGTGGCCACAGCACACCTCCTCTCTTTATTTATTGCTTACTCCTCATAAAGGGCCTCTGTTTGCCTATTTGTTTATGATTTTGCTGCAAAATCTGTTGATAGAGAGATCAGAAATTTTACTTAAACCTCAGCTCTTGTAGTGATGGTACTGCTCCATCGACCATGCTCAACCAGTGCTCAACCAGTGCTGGCTCTTTCATTCCAGCTGGGATCAGCAGTTATTCTCTCAGACATCAATACCACTGTGGGCTTTTGTCATCCACAGTAGAGACCTTTGTCCATTTCCCCTCTCCAGCCTTTCACTTGTCACTTTGATAGCTCATCTCCAAGTTCAGGGGTACTGAATTCAGGTCAGTACTCAGGGTCTCCCCACAGCCAGGTCTCCTGCCTCTGCCCATAGTGAGGGTTTGGGCTTCTGGGAGGCTCTGGAAAGGCTTCCTGAGACCTGCACAGTCTCCCATGCAGCTCCACAGAGACATCCCTCTGTTCTGGAGGCTTCCCATGGGCTCAGGTCTCAGCAAAGCTGCACAGTGTGAGCCGGGGTGCCCTTCCCCTGGCTTCTTACCATGCCAGCCTGTCTGTGCAGCTCCCAGTGCTGCTGCCTCCCCTGCCTTTTACTTACGTGTTTTTACGGCTCAGAGGGAGCCGTCCTGCCCCAACTCCCTGCATGCTCCTAATTTCATAGTTCTCTCCATATATCCATATATATCCATATGGCATTTGATACAGGTTTTATGGGCATTTCCATACATTTTACAGACACAGCCATTACAGAGCCAGGTTTCACCCGAGAAACCTCAGGGGAGCAGAGCACTGAATCGCCTTAGTCTTGGCCCCAGAACAAGGCTCTCTTCTCTCCCTTGCTGGGGCTGCCGCTATCAGCACTGCAGAGGGCTGGGGGATGGCTTGGGGCTGGTCGTGCCAGCCTTGAGAGCCAGGATGCTGCCTGCAGCCTCATCCATCCTGCTTCTTGCTGCAAACTCCAGGGCTGTCACTTCTGTCCTTTTCTCCCTTTCCAGATGGATGCCACTGGCAAGGGACTGCTTTGAATTCAGGACCACAATCTGTATGGCTGGGTTGCCAGCATCCATCCTGTTTGCCTGCCTGTTGGGCTGTACATCCGGCTGGCTGTGGGGACTGGAAGCCTCTGGTTGTGGTGCAGAGAGTGATGCCATTCCAGCTGTTGGGGCAGGGACACCGACACACAAGGCTCTGAACTGCAGCTGCTGCAGTGCATGCAGAACATCCGACCTCTGACACAGTGGCTTCTGGTTAGTGGAGGGGCAGAAAACAGATCCAGGTGCATGCAGCTCTCTGCGCATATTTTGGCCTGCTACAGAGGCTGCCAGCACTGCTGTAATGCCCAGCACTGCACAGGGGTTGACGGTGTTCCCAGCACAAGGGAACAAGCCTCAGATCTTGTTTAAAAAGAAGTTGGGTGACATGTGTCTTCATCTTCACCATGGCCAATCCCAGAGCGGCCTGAAGTGCAAATCTAAGGCATCACCATGACATTGTCTCTAGGTGCTGGGCTGTTGAGCACCGTCTGCAGGGGAGGATGGCTGGGACAAGTGCATGCACCTCTTTGTGCGCTTAGCACCCCTTAGCACCCCCACAACCTATTGCTACCTANTCTCTAGGTGCTGGGCTGTTGAGCACCGTCTGCAGGGGAGGATGGCTGGGACAAGTGCATGCAGGGTTGTGTGCGCTTAGCACCCCCACAACCTATTGCTACCTATTGACAGGGGCAAACACAGCAGCATCTGGCCTCCCTTCAGGTCCCCAGTTCTCCTGGCCTCACGCTGGACTGATGGGATGAGGAATTTTCCACCCTGTGTGTGAATTCCCATTTGCAGGGCAAATGCCCACTCCCACCCAGCACTGCCTCAAGGACTGCTCCTTGATGCTCAGCCATCCCAAATACGGCTGTGGCATCATCCAATCCAGCCCTGCATGTGATCAGTGCCCTGGATCAGCTATTAATAGCAGCTCCCCTCTCCCCTTTTGAGGGCTGGTGGGAGTCCAGGGTACATCCCACTCTCTTTTCTTGAACAGATCCTGAAAGCAGGAACCATTTGTGGCTTCCCTGGCCAGCGTGTCTTTCCTTGGCCTCCAGCATGTTCTATTTTCTGTGCTGTTTACTGTTCTTCTGTGGGCTGTCAGGTTTCCACGCTGGGGAAAGGCTTGTAAATGGGGGGGGTGGGCAGCGTGTCCGGACGGAGTGGCTATGGGAAGGCAGGGATGGAGGAGCACAGACATGGCCTTTATCACAGCCTAGGGGATGTGTGGCTCATAAATCCAACCCAGGCAGATAGGGGATAAATCATCCCAGCTGGGACACTGGTGGTTACCCATGGTTAGAAATTAACTTTGTGTTGGATGGGTCCCAGGCTGTGGGATGGGAAGGGAAGGCTGCTCTGGGCAGTGTGCCTCCTGCCTGGACAGCCCTGGAGCCAGGCTGCAGGCAGGCAAGGAGATGCCCACTGCCCTAGCCCAGGCAGGCAGAGCTAGTGGGCACAATTAAAGCCAGAGTGATGAAGCAAACAAGCTGGGGTGGATGCTGTGGATGAATCTGTGCTGTGGGTGATGATGCTCTGGTATTCACTCTGACCTGTCTGGACTTTGGCACTTTGATGAGTGTCTGTAGCCACTGCACTCATCATCATGGGGCTGCAGCACACTGGGCGCTTGGACTGGTCTACATGGGGGGGGACAGGGACCCAAAGTGGGAGGGAAGGCGGCAGGGTGTGCTTGCAGGGCAGGAAAAGGTATGTGCTCACAGCAGGACTGTCACTTCCCCCCCCGGTTTTGGCAGAAAGGGAAGCCTCATCTGGTATCCCAGGGACATCCAGGCTGGGGCAGTCTCTGGCCTGGCTCTGTGCCTCTTAGGGTGGGAGGAGGCAGTGAAGCCCACAGACCCTGTTTCACTTTCCCTCTCCAGCTGCAGTGTCCTTCTAGCCCCAGTTCCCCTTTCTCCTATCCCTAGTGTTCCCTGCCCTGCTCCATGAACATCCCCAAACTGTACTATGTGTAGGGCCAGGGCTTCCATGACAGCTTTTAGGTATGCAGCTACAGCAACCTCTTCTTCTGCTCAGGTCAAGTGCCCACAGTTGGGACCATGTCACTCTTGGAGTCTCAGAGCACCCACTGAGGAGGAAGAGGGGAAGGGGCAGGGGTGATGAGGACTCCCCTCCTGCAGTGGGTCTCCAGGCATCTGGCTCCGCTCACTCCTGGCCAGCTCTCTAATAGCTCCCCAGCTTTCCTTTCTAATGAGGCTCTAATTGGAAGCCGGTTGTGCTTCCCTTCCCCTCCTCTCAGAGCTCTCCAGTCCCAGTGCTGCAGGGTGATTAAGCTGAGGTTTTGGGTTTTTTTAATATGGCAGAATTATTTTGGAAGGGCCAGGATCGTTACATGACGGGCTTCTTGAAAAACCCCAGGCTTTGCCTTTCAGACGAGGCCTTTTCAAGTGGTTTTGCACAGTACACGTCTCTGGGCAGCGACCGTCTCGAACAGTTACTGTTAATTATAGATGCCTCTTTCCCGCTCACCCATTACTCAAAGGATTTTTGTGTGTTTTAACAGTGTTTTACATCAGCCTGAATAAGACTCTATTCAGTATTTCCAAGAGCTGGAACTTGGGCATCCCCTGCTGTATGTGTCGTGCTCTCCTCCCTGCATCCCTGGGGCCAGGGACCAGGCAGCCAGCATGGGCACAAGCCTTCCTCCCCCTGCCCAGCCAGTGCATGCACTGCTCTGGATGCAGGAGTTGTGCCTGCTGCATGCACACTCTCTTGGCACCCTTCTCCTGGCTATGTATGGCCTTGGGTCTGCATGCTCAGCTCCTTGGGCCATCTCCTGAATCCACCCTCCATCATCCTTACATGCTGAGCTCCACTTCCCGCTGGTGCACGCTCAGCCAGACCGTGTGCTCGCATCCGTGTCGTCCTCTTTGCCCAATGATTCAGAGTCAGCGACAGCCTCAGGCACAATGGTCCCACCCTGTTCTCCTCAGGATGTGCAAGGTTGTCTTCTCCTTGTTGAGTTCCAGGCTAGTGTGTTCCCTTATTAACACAGTAGCTGGGGCTGTTCCCCAAGTCCTCCTTCATTGCCCAACTATTCAACAGCAACTTACTGCACTAATGCCCTTAACAATGCTGTTGCCTCCCATACCATCCCATTTGTACCCTCTGCCTGCAAAAGCCATCATTTATTCCAGCTTGCCTCCTGTGTTTTACCGTAGGTGTAGGCTGTGAGAAGAGCTTGCATCTTCTCCCATGACAGCCAAGCTGGTTTAGCCATCCTTCTTGTGGAAACATCTTGTCCTACGTATTTTCCCATTCCCACTGCAAACCCCAGATGCTCAGCTGGGCATGCTGGTTCCTTCGGAGAGCTCTGGTGGGTTTGAGAGGGGTGATTTCCCACTGCAGAGCGATGCTGTACCTTCTCTCCAACTGCAGGCTGCTGGCATTTCTGCTCCTGAAGCATTTCCAGATGAAGAACCATGCCCTGAGCTCTGGGTCTCACTTGAGAGATAGGAACCCCCCAGGCTGTGCTGAGCACTCCACAGAGGGGACACAGACTTGTGGGCAGAGCCACCTGCCCAAGTGTTGGACAGCTGGGCTTGGCAGTGGGTGCCCCTGCCACACAGTGAAGCTTTGGTCGGTACAGAAATCTAGAAGGGTTGGAAGATCAGGAGCAGCATCAGGACCGTTCTGCTGACCAATTTCACAAGGCCAGAGGTGACAAGAGCTTCTCCTGTGTCCTCTGTGAGCTGCTGGCTGCTCCCCCAAGAAACCACAAGTTGGAGGGAAAAAGTGGATCCTCCTGCCCACCATCCATCCTCCTAAAGGCTGGAGTGGGGACTGGGGACTGGGGACGGTGGGGGGGCAGCTGGGGGCACAGCAGCATTGTTCAAGGAGAGCCCCGTTTAGGGAAGGGGGGATTCACCTTGTTTGGGCACCTCTGCAGCCCTCACCTCCTCCACCTCAGCATACAGGGCACTGTGGTCAGGCCCATTTATAAAGCTGGTAAATATATTGGCAGAGTTTGTGTCCCCTCCAAAGGTCAATATTTGTGCAGAGTTTAATTTTAACTTAACAAGCAGTTGTTTGCAGAGGCTGCCCTGTTTGTGTGTGTGTGTGTGTGTGTGTGTGTGTGTGTGTGTGTGTGCACTTCCCCACTGATCGATGCCCGTGGGGAGGAGTGTGAGTGGCTCGGGTGTGTGCACTGACTCACTGGGGTGCAGAGGGGGTCGGTGACACTTCCCGCTCCCGGAGATGCTCCGGATGCAGGGGCAGCACTGTGCGGTCCAGAAGATAAGGTCCAGGGTCTGTGGCCGAGTCTATAAATGTAACCCACAAACCTCTCCGGGAGGTGACCGTGGGCAACATGTGCCCCGTGAGGCTCCGAACAGCAGCCAGTGGGGACAGTGGCTTTCCCAGCCTGTTCTGACCGGTGTCCTGGTCTTGCTACCGCACAGCCCCCAACCTCGCCCCTTCTGAACCCATGTGGCTTTTGTGGCTCTCATCCATGTTCTGGCAGTATGGGTCTCCCAGCTGAGCACATAGTTCAGGCCGGTTCCAGGGCTCTTCCAGTATCACTGCCCATGGGGTTTTATACCTCCTGTCCACCCTCCCACCCCACCAGGTAAGGCAAACCTGCATCACACGTGCACCTGCAACACCTCACCAAGGCTGGTGGCTCCTCTTTGAGAGGTCTAGAGCTGAGGTGCCCCTGTGCTGGCCGGGAAGAGGGGAGAGGTTCTGGCCTGGTCTGTGCCCAGGAACCCAAGGCTTCTGTTTCTGCTATACCCAAAGCTCATCTAGCTGAAATCCCAGGCTGTGCTTAACCCAGGGGCAGGTACCCTACCTGGGCTTGGGGACAGGCTGTGCTACTCATTCACTCCATAGCATCTCATCCCTTGCAGTAGAGGCCGGGATCTCTCAGGTGCCTGTGATGCATCCTGGCATCCTGGGGCAGGATAGGTCAACAGGTTGGATCCAAAACCTCCCCCCAGCCCATCTTGCCCACAGTACAGAATGTGTTGTCTGTGGGAAAATGGGAGAATAACAGTGGGAACAACTGTGGCTTGCAGGAGTTTTTCCAGCAGCCTAGAGGCAGGAAGGGGGGGTGCAGCTGGGGTAGAGACAGAGAGGACAGAGCCCACCATCCCCGCAGTGCGGCTGCTGAGGCTCCGTGTTTTGCAGCCTGCCTTGTGGGCGCTGAGGTTTGGTTTCCTTCTCTCTACTCTTTCCTCTTCCTCGCCAGGCCCCGGGGCTGCTGACTGACCTCAAAGGGAAAAGCAGGCTCCGAGGGACAGCAGCAGGGATGGGCAGGGGTAAACACGGGACTGGGGCCGGCCAGGCAGTGGGTGATGGAGGTGAAGTCATGCCGTGACGTCAGCCCTGCGGCTTTGGGGACAGCCGTGGTTAGGCTGCTCAAGGAGGGGCGGCTGTTTTTCTGCAGCTCCGCCGCTTGCTCCTGGTGCCCGTCTAACTTATAAACTTTAATGGCCAGTTTAAAAGGTTCCTGCCATGGGCACCTTGTTGCCAGATTTAGGTTTTTAATTTGGAAACTTTCCCCTCTGTGGTCAGAGGAGGAAGGACTTGGGTCCGCTCAGGGCCAGTCATCAGGACACGCGGGTGCCAAAGAGACAGTCCAAAAGGACCGTGCTGTCGTCACTGGTGTCGGGACAGGGTTGGCCACGCACGGGGCAGACAGGCTGGAGGAGCCCCCCGGTCCCCTCCCGCTGCCCACATATTGGTGGAATAAATTTAGCTCCTCCTCCGCCGCTGGCTGGGGGAGCACCATCAGCTGCCACCTGCTCCCGATCAGCACAGTCCTACCCCACAGCCCCAGGGGTCACCGCAGCTCTGGGCTGTGTGGGCAGCATTCTCATCCTGCAGCCCTCGGGAGACACCGGGGGCCCACAAACCTCAGCTGACAGGAGTGAGCATTGGGCTACAGCCACGCTTGCTTCCGCAGGTGCCAGCAGAGCTGGGGTTAGACACAGAGCCGGGGTTAGGTACAGAGATAGGATTGTGCACAGAGTAATGCCTGGATGTACTGCTTGGCAGGAGGAGAGGATGCAGGGCCAGCACTATGGGAGACACTGAGGGCATGGTACTGCTGCTCTTCCTCCTCTTCCTCAGGTCCCACCTTCCCTGAAGCCCTTCGGCAGCCTCTGTGAGGTGTGGGTTAGCAGAATCACATTTCCCTACTGCAAACTCGGCTCTCCTTTGCCTGCAAAGACTCAAGAAACCCGTGCAGTGCCCAGGAGTTGTTGGGTGCTGGGACACAGGGTGAGACCTAACCCTTTGCATTCAACAAGGAAACCAGTCTATAAGCTTGATGGGAGCCTCCCCACTGTCTTTCCACCCAGCCCTGGGGAGAGTGGGGACATCTTGCCCCCCCAGCTGCAGCCACCTGGGGTTACTAACGGTGGGGTTCCAAGGAGAGACCATGGCTTGGCTGGGTCTCTCCTTGTCACCAGGCTGGTGTGGCAGGGCTTGTCCATATGTTCGTGCTGTACAGGCTGGTTGTCTGAGAGCACTGAATGAGGGCTGGTCCTTCCAGTGCATGCTGATTTGTCTGTACTGTGATGGGCTGGATCAGAGCCCACCCTGGAGCATCTTAGCTACCAGGAGGGTCCAGGACTTTGCTGGGGGTCTGGGGAGCTGAATGGCAGACAAGATGGCTGGCTTGGCAAAAGTCTACACCCCAGGGGTTGAACTTCCCCAGGGTGGGCACCCAGAGCACTGTAAATAGCACATGAAGCCAGCGGAGCAGAGGAGTGGCCCTGCTTTACCAGCACTTTCATATCATGGCTTTCAAGTGGTTCCCCTGCCTCTTCCCCATGAGCCAGTGGCACATCTGCACCCAGCTGACTGCCTCCAGTGCTGTGCCACATGCTCTGCGGCTGCTGGAGCTGGTGCCACGTGCCAGCCCTGGAGCAGCCTTGCCTTTGCCAGCCCTGTAATTGATTCCTGCTCTCCTGCACGGGTGGAGGCTGCAGATGTGTAGCCTGGTAGGAGGCAGTGGGCTGTGGGCACCAGCTGCAGGAGCCAGCATGGGCAGAGTGAGGAGCAGCCCAGTCCTCACCTTGGCTCTGATGTCGAAGAGCTGTTGAAGAGCTGCCTTTCAAGCTTCCAGGTGTTTGAAGAGGTTCTCTGCCAACCTCAGTTCCTGGAGGCAGGGCATTTGAGGGAACCCTGTTACCCCACTTTGGGGCTGCTGGAGGAGCTGGGGTTGTTGGGGAGCAAAGAAAGAGCTCCTTGACTATTTGAGATGATGGCAGCTGATGGCAGTGCAGAGGGGTCTGTAGAGGTCCCTTGTTATTCCCCCGAGCCTGCAGAAAGACCTGGCCATGGTGATGGCAGGGGTTTAAGTTGAGGAGGATTTTGTAGCCTAGCACCATATAGGAGAATATATTTCAGCATGTTATTATGAATAAGGTTGAAGATAGACCAATTTTTAGACTGGAGGGTGATGGTGTTCCAGGAGAGAGGGACTGCAAACAGATGAAATTTCACATGAGCACAGGGCAGCTGGAATCAGACGTCCTTGGTACCTTGTTTTCCAGTGCTGCTGCTGACAGATAGTGCTGCATGGAAGAAAATGCCTAGAAAAATAGGGATGAAAATGGTGAGGCTTTTAAAAATGCTGTATTTAGCCAAAGGGCATGGTTTTGCTGTCTGGAGATGGCAAGGGGTGGGTGAACCCTTCTGAGCAAGGCAAGCATGAATGGAGAGAGTGATGTGATGAGTGGGCAGGGGGCTGGAAAAAGAAGCAGTTGCCAGAGCTGAGGAGGTCTTTGCTCCTTATTGCCCAAGGGGGAGTGGTGAAGCTCCGAACATCTCTCCCAGAACAGGCTGGAATCCCTGCCCTTGAAAGCAAGGAGCAACTTGGGCTGCAGTGGCTGAACCTGGCAGGACAGAGATGGAAAAGGCTGCAGCAACAAGGGGAAATCTGCTTGCCCAGGTGGAGTGGCACAGCATGGGGCAGGGTTGGGGCCACAGCTCCCAGCTCCCCCAGCACTCTGTGCCCCCCCAGGTAGCACCACAGGGACCTTGTCCCTCTCTCCAAGGGCTGAAAGGGCAAAGGTGCCCTGACAGAGTGTTTTATTTGCAGCAGGTGCCTGAAATCCAACCGTGGTGGTGCAGTAATCCCTCCCCTCACCTGGAGATGAACCCAGCTTGAGAGACATGGCCGTGCAGGGTCAGGCCCTGGCGGTGTTGGGATTGCCCCTGCCATAACCAGAGCGTCTCCCTGGCAGCCTGACAGGCTGGTCCTGCCGCAGGAGACAGGCGCGGAATGCCTGATTTCACAGCACTGGCATGCTCTGTTTGCTTGTGGCAATGATCTCTCCTGGCCTGTCCAACTCCAGCCCTTGGCCAGACCCCAACCTGCAGCTCTGTCAGCTGGGATTAGGTACAAGATTTGGGCTAAAACATCTTTGCTCTTGGCTCGAGCAATGACAGAGAGGGGAAAGGTCAGCTTGTCATCTCTGGAGATGCAGCTCCTGCCCCGCCACCAACCCATGTGTGGCATTCCCCAGAACTACCTTCAGCCCCCGCAGCCAGCACTGGGGTTTTGCAAGCCCCACACAGAAGAGGAGGAGGAAGGCAGAGATTTCCCCATCTCTCTGATGCTGAGGTTGTCCATGAGATGGGCATAGGTCCCTGGGCTGTCTGGAACAAACCAAGGGAATACTTGTAAAGGAGAGAGGAACAGGAGTGGTCCATGCAGAAGGAGTCTCCCATTTGCTGTGTGCTCCCAAAGTGCTCTTTGCTGTGTCCAGCTTGTTCCAGAAAAGCCATGTCAGAGAGGAGGAGCTGTGGAGCAGCAGCCCCCTGCCCTCGATGCCTCCAAGAACAGGACTGGGGGTGGTTTGGCAGCAGAAAAGCAGTGATGCCCTGTGGGATGGCTGGCAGCCTGGTGCAGGTAGTGCTAGGGGAGGCAGAGCAGGATCTGTGGCACCCTGGCAAACTCCAGCCTTGGACTTACAGGAGCACCGTATCTGTGTCTCACTATTGCACAGTGCTGAGCCCAAGCTGAGGCTTCTTATCACCTCATGGCGAGGTGCACAGCCCTGAGCAGCCCTCCATGTCCCTGCAATCTTGCCCTCTCTCAAAGTGCTGCTTCCTGCTTGTCTTGCTGGACCCTGGCTTTGTTGGCTGAGCTTGCTTAGCTTTGACAAAGTTTATAGTGCTGGAATGCAGAATGGCTGCTGGCCTCCCTCCAGCCTAAACATCCCCACCCCACAGTGCGACAGGCGCTGATAAGGGTGAGTGCCACAGCGGGCAGGTATCTCGTGCCCAGCCCGCGACCTTACAGCCACACGGCCTTGAAGGTTGTCATTTATCTCACGCGTGTGTGTGTGCGCACGCGAGCTGTCTCCCATCCCCAAGAAATGTTCTCCGCATCCCTGGTTTTCTCTCTAGGCCAAACCCACATGCACGTTGCCCGAAACCGACTCCGAACAGAGTCCTTTGATGAGCAGGGCTTAAATATATATTTGGCATTCCAGCGGCAGCGTGCCGAGCGTGGCCAAGGGTGTGAAAGTGTTTGCTTGACAAACTCCGGGGGCTCTCGCCTCTCTGCTGGCTCTGGGGATTTGCAGGAGAGAAATATCAAGGAATTTTTCACCTCTCTGTTTTGTTTTGTGTTTTTATTTTGTTTTCCTTCTGTGAGTGCATTTTTAGCTCTGGTGAAAAGTGCCCGATTGACAATCATAGAGACTGAGTCCCCTCTCTTTGCTGACACGGGGACAGCAGGAGCAAACATCCCAGCCTGGGCCCAGATGGGACAGGAAACAGCCCCGAGTGCCTTGCATTGAATCTGGGGGCTCCCGTCTTCTCTCCATTGTCCCTGTCCCCTCCATGAGTCCAGTGCTGTCATGGACCGATTTGGATACCAGCAGGGTGGAGATGCCCCACATCCTAGAAGTCCCAGGCCGTGGTCTTCTCAGAGCTGGCTCTTTTGCAAAGACCCTCTCTCTGCTGAGGACAGTGGGTTCCAGTCACCACTCAGCTGGCCTCAGAGAGCCCCAGCACCACATTGTGGAGACAGCCATGCCCATTGCTCCACCCAGGATTTCCCAGCCAGTGTCCCCACATGCTGTGGCACCAGCTTGGGGTATGCGCTGGTCTCCAGGCACCTTTGGGGTTGCAGAGGGTCTTGTCACCTTGTGCCTGTGGGTGGGGAGATGGAGCAAGGGGAGCAGAAGATTGTGTCCATGGGCAAGTTGCAGATGGACAGGCTGGTTGCTTGCAGCCTCCTAAAATGATGCATAGGAGGTGCTGGGGGCACGAAGTCAAACCCCTGAGCTTCACTTGCCACTCAGCTCCTTCTGGGCTGCAGATGGGGCAGGAAAGGCAGCTCCATCACCAATTTCCATGGGACACAGGATCCATGGAGGGGCTGGGATGTAGAGAGCAGACTGATGTGCAGAGCTGGACCCCTGGGCTTGGGTGTGAGCCCAGAGATGTCTCCTGCATGGGGAGGAGGAGGAAGGCAAATCTTCCTCATCAGTCCAGCCACTGCATCCCGCACCTATGGAAAATGGGTAGGGGAGCCCTGGGCAGTGGATTTGGTTTCAGGGCCTATGTCTGCAGTGCCTGCCAGAGTAGACTGAGAACCTGGCTGACTCCTGGGGAGGGGGCTGAGGGGGCTGCATCTGTGTGTTCCCAGCTGTCCCCAGTGTAATCCTTCATGAAAGAGAACCCTCTGCCCTGCTGCATCCCCATTGTCAGGTCACAGCGCTGCCTGACCCTAAATCACCTGCCACTCCCAGCCTGATGGATCACCATGGAAATAGGGGTGCTGCCCCCCAGACCAGCATAGGGAAAGGGTCTGGGGTCTGTGGGTCCAGACTCTGGAGACTGCAGAGCAGGGGTTAGGATGTTGGTAGTCTATGGGGAGAGGCTTGGTGCCCAGGGACTGCAGGGCAGAGGTTGGTACCATTTTGCAGAGGGATTGGGCTGCTGTGAACTACAGCTGCTGAGAAGGGGATATGGAGGGACTGTGGAGCAGGGTTGGGGATCCTGGGGGGCCACGAGTCTGGGGGCAAGCTATATCCCTGGGGCAAGGGCAGGCTTGGCTTGGGCTCCTCGAGGTTTCCTTCCTGGCCCACTGAAGAATCGCTGGCTTGTCTGAAGGATCATTGACCTGTGGGTTTCCTGGGCAGCAATTCCCTTTCATGTGGCCGCTTGCAAACTCTCATGACATCACCACGGGCTGCTCCTCCTGCAGACAAACCCAGTGCTTTTTAGGGTTTTGCCTTCCCCCCCACCCCAGCCTGTGTGTTTTGGCCAGGGGGGACCCGGCGAATCACGTCCAAGAGCAGCCACTCTGGCAGGGAGATGGTGCGCAGGGCTGGGGGGCAGGGAGAGGGCAGTGTGTCCCCCCCGTACTGAATAAACATGGGCTGGCCAGGGATGGAGGGGGCTTTTCCAGCCTGGACCACACCCCGGGGGGCTATTTTTTGCCATGAATGAAAGGGCTGTGTGCTCACAGGGCAGGCTGGCCTCCTGCCGCCACTGCTGTGCATGGAGAGCTCTCTTGACACTCAATCCTGGTGCCTGGCTGGGGACCAACATCTGCACTGAGCACAGCTGGGCACTGCCCGTGGGACACCTGGGTACCTGGAACAGCTGGGCACTGCCTGGGGGGACACCTGGGCACCTGGCACAGCTGGGCACTGCCCGTGGGACACCTGGGCACCTGGTACCAACTGGGCACAGCCTGGGGTGACACCAGCAGGCTGCCATGCCTGGGAAGCACGGTCTGTCACAGAGCAAGGGGAAGGGATGGTGACTCAGTGGCTGTGCCAGCAGCAGTGCCAGGGCTGCTGGGGCATGTTGGACCCAACCCTACTGGGGCCATGTGCCTGGGGACCTGCCTGAGGCAGCTCAGCAGTAAGCCCTGCTGCCCCCCTGCCCCACACAGAAATGCTTCCTGCTGCAGTTTCTGGTGACAATGGGGCCGCATCCCCAGGGGCTGCCCCTATGGGTGCACCTGTGCTTGGGAGGAACTGCAAAGCCACAAGGGTGGAGCAGCTGCCTCCTGCTCCGCCTTGGTCCTAAACACACCCAGATTCTCCCTAAAAGCCCCTAATCCCACCTGGCTCAGCACCAGCTTCCTCTCTGGGCCCTGTTAGCTCAGCTAATCCCTTGTGTGCCAGGTTTAGAGATGTACTGGGTGCAGTATTTCCATGGTTGTCCCCCTGTCATCCCCAGATTTTGTTTCTTAAGTATGAGGGCTGCTTTGCCAGCTCCCAGCCCTGACCCACACTCCTGCTGCCTCTGCCAGCCTCAGTGCCCCACAGGTCCCAGGGGACCCATGAGTGCTTGTGCCCATGAATGAGTGGCCTGTCCTCGCTGGGTGGAGCTGAGGTGCTGGATCCCACCCATCGCTGTTCCTTATCGCCACACAGCATCCTTGTGATTCACCAGGTGTGGCTCCCTTTCCATCATCCCACTTTGCAGGAAGTTTCCTGGCCAGCCCCCCATGAGCTCTGTGCAATAATAACAAGCTGGGATGAGCTGGCTGGCCTTCCTGAGCAACCCTACAATAACAGACCAGTGCAATGTGTCCAGTTTTCCTGAGCAGACAATAATAAACCCGCATGAGCTGGCACACTTTGCGGAGGAACCGTACAATAATAATTCTGGATGATATATCCATATTCACCGAGTCAGCCTAAAATAACAAGGCAGTGTGAGCCACCCAACTTCCTCACAGATAAGTGGGGTCCCTGAGCTGTCACTCTGGGAGAGGAGGCATACTGGCCACCAGGTCTCCATGTCTTCTGCTCTTCACCCTGGAGAAGGCAGCCTGTGTCAGTGATGGGTCAGGTTGGTGGAGATGAAGGCCATAGGTACTATCAGCCTGTGCCTCTGCCTTCCTGGAAGCAAGTCCTCACTAGTCCTGGCATGCTGGGACCTGCTACACTTCAGGGCATTCTCCTTGTCCATCTCCCTTGCCAAACTGGCACCCAGTGCCAGCTTCCCCAAAGGCTCTCCTGCTGTTACCTCATGGGCTGCTGGGCAGGGGGACAAATGCCCATGGTCGGGCTGGAGCTGGGAGTGCCACCAGCAGCTGCCACCAGACCTTGCGCAGCAAGGCCCAGCATCTTCTGGCGTTGCACAGGTGGGGAGGCAATGCTAGGCAATGCTAGTGCTGGACACAACTCTTTAACAGGGAATTTGTTGGCACTTGGACAGGGGGAGGGCTTGGATGCCCATGGGTTTGCTTGGCAGCATGGCAGAAGGACCTCTTTCCAAACGGAATGGGGTAGGGACTGCCCACTGGGGCTGTAACCACTCACCCTCCACCAGGGTCTCTGCCAAGCCCCAGGCTGCTCCTGGTGGGTTGGTCCTCACATGACTGGGGAGGAGATGCTGCAACCTCCTGCCCTACCTCTGCTCTGCCGCTGACCCTCCTTTCGCTGGGATTTATCCCTGCGCGTTGGATGCAGGAGTGAGTGGGCAGGGCAGGTATAGAACCCCCCCAGCATCCCTACATGGAGGGAACCAGCATCCACCCCGGCGTGGCGGCGGCACAATGCAGAGCCCCCGCTGCCACCACGCCCCTCCGCTCAGTGTCTGCGAGAAAGGCTGTAACCCAAGCCACAAAAACAGCACGAGGAGAAAAGAAAAGGGTATTGAGCGGCGGGGCTGCTGCGGTCGCCGGCCAGCATAGACTGCTGGTTGTTAAGCGAGTGCCTCGCTTGCAAAGGCTGCCTTGATGAAGTGTGAGACAGCACTTACGGAGGGACGCGGGCAGGCATTCTCGCTCCATCTTCCGCTCACAGTGCCGCTCTTTATGTGCCTGACATTTGCTCGCTGGAAAGGCCCCTGAAGTCAGGGGGAAAGGAAAACATTGCCGGCAGCAGGGCCAGAGCGGTGCTGGGAGGAGTGCTGTGCCATGCCGGGCTGGGCCGGGCTGGGCCGGGCTGGGCCGGGCTGGGATGCTCCTCTGTCCCGGCCTCACCACCCGCTCTTCCCCGGGGTGACCCCTTCACCTCTCAGCAGCTCTCCGGCTGCCTTCCCCTGCCGGCACCGCCACTTCCTGCCAGGTGTGTTCAGCCTGGCTGCCTGCCTGTGAAGCACTGGCCATCCTGCCCGTGCCTGCTCCAAGGGCGGGCTGGCAGCACTGCCAGCTCTCCTAGCTGCTGCTGCTGCTGCTGCTGCTGCTGCTGCTGCTGCTTGTCCCCTGGGAGTGTATGACAGATGCAGACAATGTCAGTGCAAGATCAGAGCTGGTCCTTTAGCCACCTGTTTCTGGGGTATGCAGTGTCCCAGGGACTGCTGCAAGCTGGGGTGGAGGGTGCAAGCAGATGTAAGGGCTGGAGGAGCTGGGAAAGGGCATCTGTGGTCAGTGTAGGGCACCTCGGGGTGCCTGGAGGTGGCTCAGTCCCCAGGGAGAGGGTCATTGCCCCACAAGGAAGCTGGGGAAGGAGACTGGGCTGATGTGGCCTGCTTCATCCCAGGGAATAAGCACCCCCTTTCCCTGCCTTGATACCAGCTGGAAGAGGACAGTTCAACCCTCTCCATCTATTCTCTTGCAGACAGATCCTCTGCTGCTGGCAGAGGATGGGTGAGCATCTATCCGGATCCCAGAGGGGGTCTCTCCTATGCCTGACTGACATTGGCATAACCATGGACAGAGATGCCTAGCACAGATCCAGCAAGCCATTCCAGTCCCATTCCCAGGAGCATGCACAAAGCTTGTGGCAGGGTAGAGTGCCAAGGGCAGCCTGGCCATGAGGCACAGGAATGCACCAGCCATGGAGCCCTTCCCCTGCCCACCATGGACTGCCACAGCAGCATCAGACTTCATCCATGCCAGTGTGGCAGCAGCCGTGCCCAGTACCAGAGAGCCAGTCTGCCATTCCTGGTCTGTCACTCCACCACGCCGCTTCCATGGAGCCCACTGGTGGGGGCAGCCTGGGGAAGCCATCCTCCCATCCTCCCCCTTGGTGCACACCCCTTGGCTCCAGCCCCGGCAGGAATTATTAAGTGTGCCCCTGTGGAGCATGTGCTGAGGCTGGCCACGGGAATGTGGGCAGATCTGACATACAAGCCACAGCAGCCAGGCTATAATTTCCAAACAGGCCCCATTCGCTCTGTTTTCCAGTTAAAAATATATTAAAAAATAGGAATGTGGGATTTGTAGTGAAGAATGTTGGTAACCGCTTCGAACGTCTGGTGTGATAATGAAAGGGTCAGTCCCCAGCTTTGAGCATGACCGATTTAGACTCTGGTGCTTGGCAGTGGTGCGGGGGCCCAGCATGATCCAGCCTGCCTGCAAACCCGTCCTGGGCCAGGGAAAGGTGATGCTTCTGTGTTGGTGGCATGGTGCCGTGCTGGGGGATGTGCCCTTTCTGCTCTTACTGTCATGAGGACATCCAAATTGCTGTCCCTTTTGGCCCCTTGAGAAGGGAGTCTGGGCAGGGGGTGGGTAAATGCAGAATGCCTTGGAGATAGATTCTGTACCCTGCCCACCACTGACCCTGCTGCATCTCTGCACTGGGGTACAGCCCCATAGCAGAGCCCTCTGGGTTGGAGGTCACTGAGAGAGGCTGCAGCCCAGCTCCCCCTGAGCTTCCCCTCCACACCGTGGGGCTGTCAGTGAGCATGACTTGCTCTCAGCGTGAGGTCAGGCACCTGCCCCCCTTTGCTGGGCACACCCCCGCCACCATTCGCAGTTCAGGGTGTGCTACAGAGTCTCCTGTGCCGCTACCGCAGCCTTGAGTCCCTCCTGATACTGGGGCATCCCACTTGGCCTTGTGGCCAGGTAGTCATAACAGGCCAGACAAGCCATGCCAGCTCCCGAGGCATCACTCCCTGGTGCCTGGTGAGTCGTGTGGGGCAACCCGGCCAGCACTCCCCCAGCTGCCAGCTCTTTGCTTGTGTGGCTCCCGGGACCTCAGACATCATGTTTATCCTGGAGATGGGTAATCAGGGAAAAACAAGTCACCAGAGGCCAGGGCTGATGTTGCAGTGGGGACAAGTTGTCTGCAGCAGGGTTCAGCTTCGGAATGGAGCAGTGGGGCAAGGAGGAAGGGGAAAATCAGCTGTAGCCAGGGCTTGTCCCCCATCTAGCCCTTTAGGGGACACTTCGTTGTCCCTTCTCAGCCTTCGGGGCCATCAGGTGGCCGGTGGCTGGCACAGCACGCTCTGCTCCCTGCTGAGTCATAGCTCTGCAGGGAAACGCTTCCAGCTCTGGTTATAACCCATTTCCCTCCGGGGCTGTGAAGCGCGGCCTCCCAGTCCCGCCGCGGGCCAGCTCCGGCCACCCCATGGCCCTGAGCCCGCGGGCTCCAGCCGCCGGGAAGGGCAGCGGCAGGAAGTGGCCGCTGACTCCCAAATTCCACCCTGGGCTTGCTGGAGCTGAGCCCTTCCCGCAGGCGTGGGCAGCAGGTGCCCTGCACCTGCAGACCCCTGTGCCACCCCAGATGCCCAATCTCCCCAGTGGCACTGGGCAGACTTCTTCCAGTGCCTCCTCAAGGTGCCACCTCAGTGGGTGTGTGTGTGCTACTCTTGGGGACACTGGGTGGCTGCAAGGATGGTTTACCCCGTCCCCAGGGACACCATGGGGACACTGTGCTGGCTCTGGGCAGCTGGGGCTGAGCACTGAGTGAGCAGCAGCCCTGCCAGATCCTTGCTTGAATGCTCTGAAGCAGAGCAGCCTGAGCAGCCCTGGGGCTCAGGGCATATCCCAGGTTCCATCCTGGTTGGGTTGGAGCAGAGGGGATTGGGCAGCACCCTGCACCTGGATGCATAGCCTGCCCCATTGCCCTGGCATTCCCCAAAGACCCGTTGGTGGCAGGGAGAGGGGATGGGCACCATAGTAGTGGCACCCAGAGCTGGCTGGCTCTGCAGGAGACTCTCCTGCCCTCCTGGGGCACTGACCCACGCAGTGCTATCTAGTACGCCTTGCTCACTTCACTGCCATTCCTGACTTTCCTGGGAGCTGCTGTTTGCTTTCCTGTGAATTATGACTCCAGCTTGTGCCTTTGATCTGGGCTGTGTCGGCCACCCGTGACCAGGCCCTCTTCTGCCTTTGAAGTGCAGTCACCTTCCCAGCCTTGGATGCTGCTTTTGCAACCTTGGGTGCAGCCCTGGCTCTGTGGGGTGAGACTTGTAGGGCAAGAGCATCCTTGGGGTGCCTGAGGTGCTCAGCATCCCTCCTCCTCTCTGGGACCTTGTGATGAGCCAGCACAGCTAACGGCTTGGAGGCTGGGCAATGAGGCATTGAGAGGTGTGCTTGTCCAGTACCAAGCAATCCCAGGGATGCTGGTGGGATGCTGGTGGGATGCTGGTGGGATGCTGGCAGCAGAGCATCGCTCCCTCCAGTGGCAGTGGGCAGGGACAGAGGAGGTGACCTGTATAGCAGCTGGTCAAAAAGCAGATGCCAGTGCCATGCATTTCCTAGAGCCAAAGGGCCTTTCATGCCTGTGACTCCAGCAGAAGAGATGAGACCTGCATGGAAAGTGTGTGTCTGGGCACCAGCCAACTCATCCTGGCATCAGCCCTATCCTGCCACCCTGTCTGGCAGGGAGCAGTGAGGAGGGCTCAGCCTACCTATTCTGCCACTGGGAAGCTGGGGTCAGGCTTTGGACTCTGGCCTTGAGTGGGTCTGAGCGTCCCCATCCCCTCCCCACTTTCCTGGCCCAGAGAGGATCCTACCTTATCTGTTACACTTTGTTCTCCTGCTGTCTGGGTGTGGAGCAGGGCAGAGATTAGTGTGTTCAGACCTTTGACACACACACACACACACACACACACACACACACACACACACTCAGCCATGCGTGCACCCGCAGCCATGCTCATCTGCACTCTGCTGCACACACAGTCCCTATGCACGTCATCATGCGCACACTCACCTGCACTTGTAGGCCCACACTGTGCCCCACACACCCCCCGCAGCACCCCCTCCAGGGCACATAGGTGTTTCCCCACCCCCTGCACGTTTGTTTGAGCGCTGTGAGCTATGTTATGTTCCCAGTGGAGTGTGGCGCTTCCCCAGCCTGCCAAGATCTCTCATGTGCATCAGCATGGCCCAGCAGGAAAGGCAGCATCCTGCTGGCAAGGGGTGCAGGCAGGAGGAGGGAGGCTTCCCGTGTCAAGTCTGGAGGGAATAGAAGTGCGTGCAGGGAGGCAGGAGCTGTTCTGGCAGACTGGAAGCAAACCTGGGCATCCCTTGTCTCACTGTCACATCATTTTCACTTTCTGTGGGGGCCACCAGAGGTGCCTTGTGCTGGAGGCTGTGGTGGCAGGCAGGGGCTACCTCTTATTAGGTCATGTCCCTGCCCAAGGTTCACTGTCCATATTCGCAAGCTGCAGCCCATGCTGCTCCAGGCAGGGAAGCCACAGCCCTTCCAGAGCGATCTTATCTCTGGCACTTCATGAATGACCCAAAAGCCTCTGCAGTCTGCCTCTCAATGGGAAGGCAGCCCACTGTCTGGAGCAGGTGTGCAGGGGGGGGTGTGTGTGTGTGTGGGTGTGGGTGTGTGGGGGTGTGGGTGTGTGGGTGTGGTGTGTGGGTGTGGGTGTGTGTGTGCATGTGCAGCTGGGAGCAGCCACATCCCACCCCGGTGCCAGAGCTGCCTGTTCCACAAACTCTGCTGCAGTCCTGGGGTGAAACAGATGTAGCCTGACAGGCAGAGGTGGGCACAGCCCCTTCTCTGCCCCACAGCAGCACCGTGGCAGGGTGGCCTGGCAGGTGATTTCCTGGCAGGGTGATGGTGCCTCTACTTTCTCCCACAGACCCTGCCCCAGATCTGCAGTGCAGGAGAAGGGCAGGCATTTGCCTCTGCTCTGCAGCAGCTCTACACTGCAGTGACACAGCAGGAGGTCAAGCAGGCTCGGAAACGGCATTGCTCTGGTGAGGAGCTCCTTGGCTGTGGCATGGGGAGCATGTGATGGAGCTGTCCCCTCGACTGCTGAGCCCCATATCCTGGGGTAAGGGAAGTGTGGCCCCGGGTGCAGCTCACCCCATGCAGCAGTCACCCCCTTTGCTTTCCCCCCAAGGGCTAGGCTCCAAGTCCAAGCACAATTCCTGGAGTGGGTTTGGGTAATGCCCCATGCTCCCTTATCTCAATCCCAAATTGCATCTTTTTCTGGTACCAGAGGACGACGTTGATACAGCACCCACTACAGAAACCACAAAGCACCTCCATCCACCTGCTCCATCCCAGGAGGATGAAACGACGTCTTCCAGCGAGAGAACCTCGGTGAGTGCAGCTCTAGAAAGTCTCTCTGTACCAAAGGCAGGATGGGGTCCACATCTCCTTTCCCTCCTCTCATCCAAGCACTGTCCCCATCCAGGATGAGCTAGGAGTCTCAGCTTGGTTCCTAGCCCATTCTACCCCATGCATCCTGACTGGGGAGTGTGTGATTGCACGTGTATATATTTTGCACTCCCATAACAAGATGACAGGAATGTCACTGCTTGCACACTTGCACACATCCTGCATGACTCCCCAAGGTGGAACTGACACTGCGTCCTCTTTATTTCCAGCCAGCCTCCTCCCCAGCTCAGAAGCCCCGGCTGCCTGCAGCCAAAGCCAAGCCAAAGAAGGCAAAAGGGCTCTTCAGCTGAAAGATTACTGCCAACCCTGCTGAGGTCTCTGCTTCCCCCAGCATCCAAGAGAGGGAGTGCAGAGCACCCATGCATCGTCTGCCTCTTCTCTGCATCTCCTGGTGGACCCTGCCCAGCTCCTTTCTTCAATAATGTTTCAGGAAACAGCTTTTCTAACTCTTCCCTGGTGCAGAGTTTGCCCAGGCTTCCTCTTATGGCAGAGCCAGTGCCGGACCTGGGAGAAGTGGGAGGGATGCTGCCAGTGGGTGTGGGACACCTGGGGCTCTGGCAGAGCTGTGGGGTTTGGCTGCTCTTGAGTGGGTTTTCAATAAAGGGCTGTGTCTGGGTGAGATTCCCTCTCCTGCTCTGTCCCACCAGGCCTGTAGTGTCTAGGAAGGGATGTAACCTTTGGTGCCGCTGGGTCCCTCTCAGGCCAGTCCTGATGTCCCAGGGGCTTGCAGTGACTCTGGACAGTGAGGTGACAGCAGCTCATTGTGGCACAGCACACAGCTCCCAGCCATGCTGTGCCTCACCCTGAGCAGCAGTATGTGTTTTGGGGTGTGCACAAGAGGATGCCCAGATCATGGGGGCACAGCATGCTGAGGGGGCTGGCACCCATGTTCTTGTCCCATACCAGGATACACAGTGTGTGCTGGTGCCTGCAGAAGCAGGCTGGCAAAGGCCCTGGACAGGCTGCAGGACACCCTACATTTGCAGGCACCTCCACCATAGTTACTGGGCAGGTGATATGGGGTTGATCCATCCTTTGGCCTCCAAGGAGCAGGAGACAACCACAACACTAACACACTGAATGCTGCCAAGCCTGGGAGCAGCCCTAGAGCAGGTTACAGATGCTCCCTGGACACAAAACACCACTTCCATCCCTTCACACTCCATCCATCCATCCATCCATCCATCCATCCATCCATCCATCCATCCATCCATCCATCCACTCCTGCTCTCCTCTTCCAGCCCCTGGGTCCACATGCTTCCTTCAGGACTGGGACCCCATTCCTGTGCCCAAGCCAGGTCCTAAACCAGCAGGCAGAGAGCCAGGCAGCAGACAGGCTGCAGCCAGTGGTGCTGCTCTCCTGGGACAGGGACCCGTGCCCCCAGCTGCCCTGGTCCCTGGCGCTGGGCCGGCTGCAGTCATGCTGCCTGTTCTCCTGGGCAGCAAGGGGGAAACAAAAACATCCGGAGCAGTCCCTGTGTCTGTGGAAGGGGAATGAAAGGGCCTTTGCTGGGCCACAGCCGACCAGTCCCAGGGTGAGTGCAACCAGTTGCTTTTTATATTTCCTTTCTGAGGGAGCAGCATGCAGGGCAGGGTGGGTGGTGAGAAGGGAAAGCCATGGGATGGGGAGCTTGTGCCGACTGCTGTAGCTTACGTATCCTGCATTTTCCCATCTGCAAACATCTTATCTTGGCAGCTTTGAGTCTGCCTGCTGGGCACTTGCCCCCAGGGAGGGTCCTGCTACTAGCTGAGGGCTAGGACTGGGGCAGCAGGAGCTTAGCAGCTTAACAGTTTCCTATATCTTCTGTCACCAGGTTGTCCCTGGTGCAACCCCTGCTCCATCCATATGGACCCCATCTCTGCAGCAGGAGCTGCTCAGTTGCGAGCCTGGTCCCTCAGCTCCCTGCTGGCTCTGGGGTTTGTGCTGTTCCCCCATGCCTGCCAGCATGTTCAGGAGGAGTGCTTATCACCCCAATGAGGGCATCTGGCTTGTCTATCCCCTTTGGGTCTGAGGAGCCATCACAGGGAAAGGCAGTGCTGAAAGAATCCCAACCTGGCTGTGCCAGTGGCTAGTGGACTCTCTAGGGGAGGAGTGGGTGGTGCAAACCAGCACCTGCATCCCTGGGTCATTCCTGTGAATTACTGTGTCTCTGCTTCTCCCTGGGGTATTCAGCTCAGGGGAGCCAGTCCCAGGGATGCTGCAGGGATGTTGCTCATGAGCCCTGTACTGCTGCAAAGTCTCTGTGGAGTGTCCAGCAGCCCTAAAGACCTGCTGCAGGGACAAATCCTCTTCCATTCACTCCTCTCCCAAGGCAAGGGGAGGTGGGGATGCAGGAGCATGGATGGGGGGTAAATAAAAGCAGGAGAGTGAAGACAGTAGTAAAAAGAGCTTTGCCATTGTCCCCCAGGGAACCGCAGGGACCCTGGCCCTCAGGACTCTAGCATAGGGCCACCCGTTCCTTCCTGGCCCAGGCTGTTGCCAGCTCCAGGGAATGTCACTACACATTGTCCCATCCTGTCCTGCTGGGGTCTCCTTCACTGTCCCCACCCCCTCCTCCCTGGAGCCAGCTGGATTTGAGCTCCCGACACACATTAAAGGCCACAAGTTCGGCCTCGGCCTCCATAAATTTGATTCCATAAATATTAGTTTTCGCAGGGTTTAATGAAGCCGTTATGCTGGGCACGGCCCAGCACCCCGACCCGTGCCCTTAATAAGGGCTCTGTGGCCTCGATTAAAGGGACCTTTCAATCGCTGTCAAGTATTTTTAGAAAAGGAAAAGAAAAAAAAAGAGAGAGAGAGAGAGAGGGAGAGAGAGAGAGAGAAGAAGACGACCAAGGCAGCGAATAGGGAGAGGAAAATCCCAAACCCGTCCAGTGCAAAAATAGAGAAATAGCACCACCTAGACTGCCTGGCTCGGCTCCGCCGCCCGTTCACCCTGCGCAGCGCCCAGCTCCGGGCAGCCCTGGGAGCCCAGCAAGGGGTGTGCGGGATGCTGCACTGCGCTCAGGGCAGGGACGGTGGGATGCGGTGGTGGGGAGAGCCGCAGGGCAGAGGAAAGAGGCACTGGTGCCCTATCGGAATGCAGGAAGGAGCAGTGCGTCCTGGCATCCAGGCCAGAAGTCCCGGCGGTGCCTGAGAGTGGCCGAGTGTTGAGGGAAAGGCCACGTGATACAGGGACAGACGTTGCATCTCTCCCACCTCCACTGCAGCAGCAAGGGTCCCTTCCCATCAGTTGGCCAAGCAGGAGTCCCCCTCCCCAGGCAAATTTTCCCCCTCAAACACCGGATATCCCAGCACTGTCTCAGCGTCCCGTTGCCTCCCCACACACCCAGCTTGGCTACCCCATTGTGCCTGGCGTCCCTGTCTCACCAGGCCCTAGGTGCCCGCAGGCTTTGCCTGGCAGGAGAACTGGCTGACGTTGGGAATGCTGCATGGCGAGGTGATGGACTCTGCACCCAGCAACAGGACACTGTCACTGCTTGCTGTGGCCAGAACCAATGCACAATTGCCACGGTCCCTAAATGGGCAGGAGTTGCTGTCACCAGCAAACCCAACTCCCTGTCTTCCAACCTGGGCCTCCGTGGGACATGAATACTGTTACCAACAAGGGCAAGGCTAGGCTGCTTACTGTGAGCCTGGAGCTGCTGGGAGGGGGACAGCGGCTTGTGACATGCACACTACATGCTGGCAAGCTGCAGAGGTTATTTGGAGGTCTGGGTTTGTGACATTGAGATTCATAGAGAACTTCTCCCTGGGGAAGTGCTGCAGCCTCCAGATGCAGTGCTATCCCAGATCATCCTGCTTCACAGTCTTGTGATGTGCAAAGTGGGAAGCTAGGCCCCTTTTCTTGGGAGTACAAACCACCCTGGAGGACGCTGTGAAACTAGTCCAGGGTCCACAGGGTCTAATTTTCCTGTGCTAGTGATGCACAGAGAGTTGTGTCCCTTCTGCATCCTTGAGAAGCCAAGGGCAGGGGTGGAGAATGGTGCTGTGGTACGTCCCCTCTGCTCTCTCTGCTGATGCCCTTAGGATGCTCCACTGGAAGGATCAGCCAAAGAAGTGTAGAAGTGGGGTGGCCTGGGGCTGCTGGCCAGACACCCTAGCTCCATCATATGCAAGAGCAGTGGGACAGCTGTTTCTCACCATCCTGCTCAGTGACAGGTCTTCCCTGAGGCTCTGGGCACTGGTTTTGGGTATGCAGTATGAAAACCAGTACAAAAACCTGATGGACCGTGGCTACTGAGTATGAAAACCTGATGGAGACACTTCTGGTCAGCTGCACTTTGCTTGCAGCTCCTGCAAAGGAAATGGTCTGCTGGGGGCATTAGATAGCAGCATCCCAAGTCTGTGGGTGATGCTGGCTCCCCAGCGTGCATCCCTCTTACCCAGGTTGCTTGGTCCTGCTGAGAGCAGCAAAGCCCTGCAGCCAGAGCTGGATGTCTGGCTGGGCTATTCCAACCTGGCCACTGTGTATCCCTATGAGTGACCTGTGCCCTGTGCTCATGGAAGAGCTGGCGAGGGAACGTCCCTGACAGAGTTTGTGTGTGTGTGGGCATCCCAAGGCACTGCTTCACCTGGGAAGATCCTAGGGAACCAGAGGGTGTGCAAGTGGACCTGTGCTGGACCCCTCCCCGGCACACAGCTGGGGGAGAACCAGGGGGGGGCCCTTCAAACCCTCACTCCTGAAATCAGGGTGTTATATTTACTTTCCCCTTTTGGCAGCTAGAAGGGGAAGCCCATCCCAGCCCCTCATTGTTGTCTCAGCGAGTTAATCAGATGCCATAATCCTGTTGTGGAAATATCGGGCCTCCCTGGAAACAATGGGGAGCGAGAATATTGTGGTTAAATTTCAACCAGCTGCCTCCCTGCTCTGTTTGATCCCCGCCCGCAGGCCCGGGCCCCTGGCGAGCAGGCGGCGCGGCGGGGGCCGGAGCCCCAGGGGTGCCACCCCGCGCCCACTCCGCCGCGAGGGAGCCCCGGCAGGACGCTCCGTGAAGGGGGGCGAAGGGTGTGCGGCGGACCGGGC
>VZSE01003118.1:76654-100388 GCA_013398275.1 Promerops cafer | reverse complement strand
TGCTGCTGCTGAGCGGGTGCGCGCTGCTGCTGGCGCCGGCCGTGCGCGGCTGCGGGCCGGGCAGGGTGGTGGGCAGCCGCCGCCGCCCGCCCCGCAAGCTCATCCCGCTCGCCTACAAGCAGTTCAGCCCCAACGTCCCCGAGAAGACGCTGGGGGCTAGCGGCCGCTACGAGGGCAAGATCGCGCGTAACTCGGAGCGCTTCAAGGAGCTGACGCCCAACTACAACCCCGACATCATCTTCAAGGACGAGGAGAACACTGGCGCCGACCGGCTCATGACCCAGGTACGGCACCGCTGCCACCCGGTTCTACCCCCGCGCCGGGCATCTGCGGGCACCGGGGCTGCCCCAGAGCGCCCTGCTACCCGCTCTCCGGGGACCGTGTGGGCCCCGCGCTGCGGCTTCCCCGTCCTGCCCCGGGCATCCCGGTGCCGGGTCCGGGCTGCCAGCGTGCAGCGAGTGCATCTCCCTTCGTCGGGCGCTGCAAAGCTCTGTCCCTTCGGCTGCGCTGTGCGCCTCGGACAGCACGCTGCGCCTTGGGACGGCAGCACCCTGCTCCCGGAACCGGCAGCACCTTGTCCCCGAGACGGCAGCACCCTGCCCCCGAGACGGCAGCACCCTGCCCCGCTGCTCCTCGGAGCCTGTGGCACCCGTGTCTGCCTGCACCCCGAGGAACGCCCTTGTGACTCCCGAGCTGGCAGCACCCTGCGTTGCTGCCCCTCAACTCTCGTTCCACTGGCCCCCAGGCTGGCATAACCCTGCACTCCAAGCTGACAGCAGCCGGCCCTGGTGCCCCTGAGCTGTGCCACACTGCCCCCGATCCGGCATCATTCTCTCACATCCCCTCGATCCGGCAGGGCTGTGCCGCGCTGTTCCCTGGTCAGGCAGCACCCTGTCCCATGCAGCCATCCTGCCCTTGCCCCTCTACTCTACCTACCCACTGGCAGAGCAGGCAGCCTGCCTGTTGGATCTGAGGGACAGACCAGAACCTCGTGTGCTGGCAGGGAGGAGAGTAGGCTCCAGGAGTACTCTTGCTGACCTTGTCCCCACTCTGACACTGAAACCTTCAGTGCCCCCTCTTCCTGCATGTCTCGTGTGGGATGGTGAAGGGTGCTCAGTGGGAACTGCTTGCTGTGCTCAGGGCTGGGGACAACCTGTTACTGCAAATGCCCTGTTGCAGTCAGCTTACAAGTGCCCTGGGCCAGCAGGAAGGATGGGGGGGTGGACGACACAGACGACAGCAGAGGAGGGGGGGTGATGCTGGACGAAGGTTACTCTGTGTTTTAATATTGCCAGGAGAATGCCTGAGGGTTTCAGGAATGCAGATAAGGAGCCGCACGGCCTTGCTAAGAAACCTGGCCACCAGCCTCAGCAGGGTTACAGCCTGAACGAGCTCCTGGGGGAAGCAGAGGGGAGCTGGGGCTGCCCTTCTGACCACTGCACCCCCCGTTAGGGGCTGGCAGGTGGGTGAACAAGAGTGACTATGAGGGTGGGCACTGAGCAAGGCCCTAGCCATAGTGTCTGACCAAGGTGTTCATAACATTGGGAGAAGCTTCTTGAGTGCTGGCTTGACAGCTCTGCAACCCCGTGTACCCTGAGAGCAGGTCCCTTAGGGCAGGGACCATAGTCCAGGTTGGTTTTCAGGCTGGGGACTGTAGCAGAGGGACCAGGATCGCCTGCAATGCAGCAAGCTTGGGGAGTTGCACAAGCTGTGGTTGCTGGTGACTGGAGCCCTGGGGCTGGGCTGTAACCTGCCTCCCCTGGGGAACAGCTTCAGGGATATTCAAGGAAGCAGTGAGCTCCTCTGGTCCATGCATTGGGGAAGTGGATGACATCACTGGAGACAGGAGAGTGCTTCTTGCTGTGCTTTCTCCCGAGAGTGCTCCCACCACCTTCTGTAACCCAGCCAGTGCCCCTCAGCACACGTGGGAGAGGGAGATCTCCGTGTCCCTCGTGCCAGCCTAACATTTCATGCTGTACCACTGCCTTGTTGGCAGAGTACCTAGAAGCATCCTGGTCTTCTTGGGCTGCACAAATGAGGGTTCTTACTCCAGCAGGGCCCCTGGCCACCACACATCCATGCACGCATGGGTACCACAGTGCCTTGGGCAGCTCTGCAAGAAATTGTTCCTCTTGCTATGGAGGTGGCATGGTTTCTGGTAGCTTGCTGCCATCCCACAGCCCTCTGGGATTGTCCTGTGGCCCCTGGCTATGGGAGATCCCCCCAGATATGGGTACTTTAGCTCTGGCACCTTGTCCTGTGTTGCTATGGGTTGGGAAAGGCCATTGACCCAACTCCTTGTCCCTTCCCCCAGAGCACTGGCTTTTACTGCTGTTGACTCACTTCAAACCTGTTTTCTTTCCCCAAGTCCAAGGGTCTGGGTGTCCCAGGCAGCCGGAAGATGTCGCCTGCTTAGAGGAGTGGGTAGTGCTGCTCTCTGCCTGCCTTTCCTTTATCGTTTCATCTTCCTCAAGAATTCCAGTGTGTTTGCTCTCACTGGTCCCACTCGGAGGTGCTGAGATAAGGCTGGAGGCAGAACCCGCCTCACCTCTCCCCAGCAGCCTGGCCCAGGAATGCCATGGGTCCCCTGCCCCCATGGAGTCCCAAGCCCAGCCTCTCCCTACCCCAACCATCATCCCTTGCAGCCACTGCTTGTCCAGCTGACAGGGAGACCATCCTTGCAGTGGTGAGGAATCTCTCATGAAGACCTTGGGGTAGGACTTTTGGCTTCCTTTGGGAGAAACCTCACTTCAGGAGGAGATGCTAGTAAGACCTCTCTTCTCCTGGCCAGGCTCTGGACATGGGAGTAGCTGTGGCCAATCACACTTCATTCACGACAGCTCTGCTGAGACTGTGGTCACACCTGAGTGTCTTTCATACTTCCCCCAAGATGACCCTGGGGTCCCTGCTGACTGCACCTCATCTTGGAGCTCTACCCTGCTGCCTTCCCTAAAGTGGTTTGGCTTGCCCCACAGGACGTGGTTCTGTCCCGGGGATGGACACAAAAAGGGAGATGCAAAGGTTGGGCAGAAGGTGGGTAGAACTACTTTGCTCAGCCCAGCCCAACATGCCCATGATCTTCACCATGAGGTGCATGGGACAGCAGAGCCACCAGCTTAGTGTGGTCATATGGAACCCTGTTCTGCATGTGAGCTGGGGATGCCTGGTCATCTGCACCACTACAGGGACAAGCTGAGCCCTCCCTGCAATCACCATCAAACACAGATCCCGTGGACAGCCCATGTTTATGAGTTTTCTGGTCCCTGCCTACCTGTTCGTGCAGGCAGCAGAGCCCCTGGGCAGGCAATGCCCATCCCTGCCTACTTCCTGCAGCTCATGTGTGCACCCTGACCATTGCTGCCTGCTCCTTACTCATCCTGTCCATCCCTGTCCATCCCTGTCTTTTGTTGTCTTCTCTCTGCCTCCTGTGCCCGCTCTCTGCACATCCCCACCTGTTCAGCCTTGCCTATCACTGCTTGCTTCCTATTTATTTTTGCTCATCCCTGCCTGTTTCCTCCTCATAGTTGCTTCTTCCCTGCCGATCCATGGTTGTTCCTTGTCCGCTGCTGCCCTGCTCACCAGTTCCCCACCCGTTAGTACCTGCTTTCTCCCCGACCTGCCTGTGCCTGCCTGGTCCTTGTCCATCGGTACCTGCTCCCTGCCGGTCCCTGCCGGTCCCCTCCCGCGCTCTGACACCTGCTGGCCACCGATGGCACCGGCAGAGCCGGGGACAGGGTGCTCCAGGGCTGTCTTGACACTGTCCCTGTCCGGGGGAAAAGGCTTGCACAGTCTCGTTGTTTTTGTGCGTGCAGGGTGCCCCTGGAGGACAGAAAAGCTGGCAGTGAGGGCCGGAGGGGTGCCCAGAGCGGGGTGCTGGCATGGTAGTGGCAAGAGAATGAAGTGATGGCTGGGGGATGCAGGGGGTGCTTTGGGGATTCCCTCCTCACTTCCAGTGCTGAACTCCCTTACTAGAGGGTCCCAGTGGGCTGGGGACCTTGGGAACAGCTTGTCACATGTGCCAAGTGGCACCACGGTGGTGCTGGACGGGGACAAAAGTCACTCTCCTCCCTATTCCTCCTCCCCTCACTTAGCAAACTGTTTGTCCAGCACCTTCCTGGCTTATCTCCCCACGCCCAGGGAGCTGTGGGATGACGGCAGACCTCATGTGGGGCAAAGGCCTGCCTGGCACTGCCCTTCCCAGGGCCTGGACACTGCCAAGTGAGAGCAGGTTTTCTCAAGAGCAGCAGTGCCCACCTTCCTAGGATGGGAGCAGGTGCTTGGGGATAGGGTGAGGACCTAAATTTTTGGTCCCTGCAGAAGCAGTGTTGGGACATTTCTGAGCCTGGGGATATAGGCAGCATCAGGTTTTAAAGCCCTGGCTCATGCTTGCTCTAACTGTCTCAAGATCCATGACATGCTATGGTGGGGAGCTCCAGTACTGAGCTGGGCATCATGCAGAAACATCCCCAGCAGTGGCTGTTTTTTAAGCTGCTGTCCAGTAATTTCACATAATGCTTCCCAGGACTGGCTTTGTGCATGACCATGAATGCTCTGTCCTCTGCCTTGATTTTATGGGACTCCTTGTTTCCTGGGGAATGGCAATGAGAGGAGCACTGGAGTCTTTTACTTCTGTGGAGGCAGAGCTCTCTCACCCAGCAAGCACTGGGCGGTGACAATGGAACTCCTGACCCAGCTGGATGCCTCAGAACCAGCTGTACCTTTAGGTGTGAACCTCAGCCTTTGGAGTCGGTGTAAAAACACCCCAGTCTCAGCTTGTGTCTTTTAAATTGCCTTAAGTTTTATACAGTTTCACTTGGTGTGATTCTTAGGGTGTGCTGTGCAGGGCCAGGAGTTTGATCCTATGGGTCCCTTCCAACTCAGTCAGTCCTGTCAATCATCAGGAACTCACAGAATCTTCTTTCTGGGCTGCACAGCCCTTGTCCATTCACCTGGTTTTCTGTAGAAGCTCCCATACTCCTTTTCCTACACCTTTTCTATCTCCCCTCCATCCCTTTAGCAGCAGGGCAAGGGACCAGAAGCTGGGGCTATACTTTTTCAAGTCAAGCACACAGGTCTTTTCCTGACCTTCAGCTATTGCTGGGGGATGTGGGGCAAGACAGGATAAGGCTGGGAGGATTGCAAAGCAGGCATTTGGGGCTGGCATCCCTCTGTTTGCTGGGGAGGACTGTCATGGGCCCCTACATGCATGTGTGGCCTCTCTGGCCATGAGGTCTGGGGCTTTTAAGATCTGCTGCTGTTCCTCAGCCCAGGATTTTCAGCCCTTTTGTGTGGACAGGTGAAGGGGGCTTCACTCCACATTCTTTCTTTCCATTCCAGCACAACAGAGCTCTTGGGGATGTTTGGCATTTCCCATAGGAGCAGAGGCTGGCTGAAGCTGTGAGGCTGCCCAGTGCTGTGTCCTTGTCACACAGGACTTGAGGAGCCATACCAAGCAGAGCTGTGTTGAGGACTGGGCAGGTTGTTTCATTTGTGCCTGGAGACAGCCCTAGGGTCCCTGGGACCTCCTCCCAGCCAGGAAGCAGCAGGATTGAAGCTCCTGTATCCTCCTCCTGTCAGATGGGAACTGCTGGGGTACAGTTAGCACAGGGCAGGTGTCCGGTGAGCAGAGAGGGTGTTTCAGCCCAGGCTGCATTGCCCAGCAGGCTCTCACTGGGACCTGGGACTGGGGGAGAGAGGGAGGAGAAGGGTGCCCTGTTGGGTGCACTCTCCTCTGCCCAACAGTGGGGTATCAGACTCTGCAGGGAGTTTGGAGAGCATGGGATAGACAAGGCACCTCATGTTCTCAGATCTTCCTCTGCTGCACCAGCCACCAAGGGCCTGAGGGCCCAGGGAGGCTTAATGGAAGCATGGTGAGATGCAGCCTGCCAACCAGGCAGCTAATTCCTCCCTCCAAAAAGCTTTTACTGACTCTGTCCCTCTGCCCTACAGCGCTGCAAGGACCGCTTGAACTCCCTGGCCATCTCTGTCATGAATCAGTGGCCAGGGGTGAAGCTGAGAGTGACGGAGGGCTGGGATGAGGATGGACACCACTCGGAAGAGTCGCTACATTATGAGGGCCGAGCTGTGGACATCACAACCTCGGACAGGGACCGCAACAAGTACGGCATGCTGGCTCGCCTGGCCGTGGAGGCTGGCTTCGACTGGGTCTACTACGAGTCCAAGGCACACATCCACTGCTCCGTCAAGTCAGGTAAGTCTGGGGTGGGGGCAGTGAGCAGAGCTGGGGGCCAGACCCCCTCTTGCATCATACCTGGGGAACCCAGGGAGCCTGGCTGGCTGGGTGGGGTGCTCCTGCAGGGGGTGCCAGCTTTTGCATCTTGATTTCCCTATCTGGGGCAGACAGGTGGGGAGTGAGTCACACACCTGTGGCCAGCCAGTACAATGGGGCAAATTCCCCATCTGGCTCCCACAGACCTACATCTTGACCCACCCTCTCTACCCTCCTCCTTTTCTCAGCCCACATCCCTTTCTCCCCCAGCCTGACCCTCCAATATTTCCATGGCCCCTGTTTCCCCTGCCTCTGCCCTTGCAGTCCCTTAGTGCCCATGCTCAGCCTCATCCAGTCCTGCCCTGCTCCACTGCTGGCTGCTTTTGAGCTTCTGCTGTTGCAGCAGCATCTGTCCATCCCTGCCTAGCCAGGGATGGGGTCAGGGACATCCAGACACGGACAGGCCAGGGTACCGTGGGATCTGCTCTTGGCTGTGCAGCACCAACTGCAGAGGGGAGCAGAGCTGGGTGGTGCTTTGAGCGGTGCTGTCGTCGCTGGTGGTGTTTGCTTCCTCCTGTGCGGTGCAGTGAGGGCGGCGGGGTGGAGGACGGGGCGGGAGCTGTTCTCAGGCCCCGCTCGTGGTCCGGAGGTGATTGCGTGGGGTGCAAGCCCCGCCGCAGCCCGGGAGAAGCAGCCCTGCCCGGGATGCGGCTCCCGCCGGAGCGGCCGCGCTGGCTGCAGGCTGCAGAGGGCAGCAGCGCCCCGCGCACGGCAGCGGCCAGCGCCGGGAGGGACCGTTCTGTGCCCATGTCGCGACAGGCTGGGGAGAGCTCTGCCTGTGCGTGGGCTTGCCTGGGCACCGAGGCAGCCTCGGCAGCTGCTGGCACACGCGCCCCGTGCAGCAGGGCCGTGCCTGCACACGGAGCCCCCGCACACGCAGGCACAGAGGGCCGTGCCAGCACACACACGCCCACACCCGTGCCGCACACCCGTGTGCCACACACCGTGCGCGGCGGTGCCGGGGCCGGTGTGCCTGTGCTGCCCCGCGTCTCTCGTCCCCGGGCTCAGTTCCCACCGCACTGTGCCTGTCCTACTGCCCTAGCCCGCAGCCAGCGGCTCGACAGCCCCAGACGCCAGCGTGGCCCCCCGCGCTGACCCGCTCCCCGCGCTGATGCCAGGACGGGCACAACGCCGGCCGGCGATGGAAGTGGGGCGACCGCGCCGCAGAGAGGGAGTGATGCAGCCCTGAAGAAGAGGGACAAAACCCGGCCGGAGGACCAAGACTCCCGTGCCCCGGGGCACCCTCTGGGGCTGGCAGGAGGAGTGGGGCCAGGCTCCGAAGCAAGGACCATGACCCCACAGCTATGAGGCTGGCCAGAGGAGTGGGGCTGTGCCCCTGGAGAAAGACAGAGGCTTTTGAATCCTGGGATGCTCCCCTTGGATGAGCTGAAGAGGGATGCCTTAACCCAAGCAGCAGACTGGGGCCCTGAGGCCCTGAAGGGCTTCTAGAGGCTGGTCATATTCCCCTCACTCTGCAGCAGCTCCTCAGGGCTCTGGCTTCCCCATATTTATCCCCAAGGCCATGGGCAACCCAAGATTGTGTGGTGGAGGCTGTGGGGTACACATCCTGATCCCCTCAGAACTGTGTACAGAGGGCAGCCGGGCTGCTCCTGCCTCTTAGTAAATGGCTTTTATTTTTGTATGGATGACCACATGGCCTGTTGTATGTATTGTGTCTCCTCGGGTCCTTCCCTGCACCCCCTACCCATTCATGCCCAGCACCTATGCCATCCACTTCTGCCAGTCACTCCTCTCATCCTCCTGCTCTGCTGCCTGCCAGGGGATGCAGGGTGCAGGATTTGGGACCTGGCCGCTGGGGCAAGGACAGGGCAGACACTGCACCTCATCTGAGCAATAAAAGGATTCTGTCCCAGAGATGGATGCCTCTCTTCATGGGCTTGGGGGCTGGGATTTGGCTCTGCCCAAACCTGGGGAGTGATGGGGGCAGTGCCATCTGGGTGGGCACATTCAGGGATTAGATGAGAGAGCTGGGAGAGGGCCCTGAGAGGTGGCTTAGAGCTCAAGGATGGAACTGTGCAGAGCTAGGAGCAGGACCCTGAGGTGAGATGCCACTGGCAGAGGGTGGGAGGGTATCATATAGACACTAAGCTGGGAGTTGCTGGGACTTGGGGGAACACTGCTGCTGGGGTAGCTAACCACCATTGCTTGGGAAGCCAGGGTTCCCCTGCTAAGTGCCAGAATGGGCCCCTGGTGACACTTCGTCTGAGGAGGGGCAGGAGCTTTGTGCCACCATCCCAGGAGATAAGCCCAGAGAGTCTGGGTGGCAATCACTAGGGAAGCCCTGTCCAGGAGGCTGGTAGCTTTTGCACGATGATGGCCACAGGTTGTGACAACTCCCTACAACCAGGAGAAGCAGGAGCTGGCTGGCATCGGTGGTGCAGGGGCGAGCAGATAGGAGAAGGGAGCAGGACTGCCGCATGGGGTGGAGGGGTGCTGCAATGCTGGGAGAGGGTGCTGCATCCTGCACTGTTCCTTGCAGCATCACACCAAGCAGTACCCAGGAGCAGCACTGCAGGGAACAGGGGTGCTGTGGGGGTATGCAGAGTGAGACCAGGCACTCTGCTCCTCAGCCTGCCACTGCCTCTGCTTTTTCAAGCTTCAGGTGCCCCCTGGTAGTGTTTTGCACATTTCAGGCTGTGGTTGTGTCCCACTCCCCCTGCCTATTTTGGGGGCTTGGGACCTGGTTCTGTACAGCAGGCTCAATGCCCTGGGACCATGCTGGAGTCCCCAGGTGCCACCTCAAGTGACACCGTGGCTGGGGGATGAGGTGCCTAGGGGAGATTGGTGGCCAGGGGTGTGTAGGGGACAAGCTCACATTGGTGATGCCAGGGCAGGGTTATGCCTGGGTGGGCAAAGCCGGGCAGACTGGGAAGGTGTCTATGCACAGTGGAAACGTGGTGCTGAGGGACTGGCTAATGGGTAACCCTCCTGTCCTCTCTCTCCCCGCGCAGAGCACTCAGCCGCTGCGAAGACGGGGGGCTGCTTTCCCGGGCGGGCACTGGCAACGCTGGAGGACGGTGCCCAGACGCCACTGTGGGCACTGCGCCCAGGCCAGCGAGTGCTGGCAATGGACGGGGCAGGCAGGCCCATCTACAGTGACTTCTTGGCTTTCCTGGACAAGGAGCCCCGTGCCCTCACCACCTTCCACGTCATCGAGACACAGGAGCCACCCCGGCGCCTGGTCCTGACGCCCACCCACCTGCTCTTTGTGGCAGAGAATGCTTCGGTGCCCACCGCCCACTTCCATCCCATCTTTGCCAGCCTTGTGCACCCGGGACATTTCGTGCTGGTGGTGGCTGGGGGGGGCAGCTTGCAGCCTGCTGAAGTGGTGCGGGTGTGGGACCGGAGAGATGTGGGAGCCTACGCCCCGCTGACACGCCATGGGACACTGGTGGTGGACGGCGTGGTGGCCTCGTGCTTTGCTCTGGTGCAGGAGCAGCAGCTGGCACAGCTGGCCTTCTGGCCACTCCGGCTCTACCACAGCCTGGTGGGGTGGCCAGGGGTGCAGGGGGATGGTGTGCACTGGTACTCAGGGCTGCTCTACCGCCTGGGCAGGCTGCTCCTGCCCCCTGACAGCTTCCACCCACTGGGGACAGCCCAGGCGGAGAGCTGAGGGTGCACCACAGCCCCAGCCAGCACAGCTGGTGGAGGTGGTGGCTGCAGGGTGACTCACTGGGGGCCAGCACCCCCTCCCAAAGCTGGGTGCCCATGGGGAGCTGCCTCCAGCCCTGCCTGCTTGGGGTACAGCCACCTCCTGGTTGCGGGGCACCAAAGCTCCATGGTGTGCCTCCTCCATGTTCAACACCCCCTCCTCACCCCCTGTTCCTGGGGACAGGAGGGAGGCATGAAGGGTTTTCCCCCGGGACAGGGGGTTGCCCCCGGCTGGATCCACATGCTGCTACGTGTGTGTGTGTGCAATGTGTGTGTGCGTGTGCCGAATTAGCTGATGGAGGTCTGACAGATGAGTGGGAGGGGGGAGAGGAGAGAGCCCTCGCTGCTCCACCGGGGCTCCCAGCCTGTCTCCACCCAGTGGGGAAGTTTTGGGAGAGGGGCCCAGGGCCCTTTGCTAGACAGCCTGGGTGGGAAGGCAGGCAATGCTATTCCCACCCCTGGGACATGGCAGCTGGGAGGAGGGTGACCCAGGTACTGGGACTGTGCCTTGTCCTTAGCCCAGGTGCAGGGGGCACCCAAAACAAGCAGGAGTGGGGAGTCTGGCACAGCTCTGGCATGAGACCTCCAGCTTGGTGACACAAGTGCCACTGGAGTGATAGATTGGGGAGTGAGGTGCCAAGCTCTGCCCAAAGTCAGCACCAGAGCCACCCAGCTGGGCATCCTGTGGGGCTGCTGTGACAGCATGGGGCTCTCTGGCTGGCAGGAGGGGCTGTGGAGGCAGACATGTGGGCAGGAGGGTGCAAATGCCAGCCAGGTGTAGACACACTGGTAGGAGCAGGGGTGGGGAGAGTCAGGGCTGCAACCCTAGCCTGCTGGAGCCTGAAGAAAGAGGCAGAGGAGAAAACCTTCCCAGCATCTGGCCTTGAGCTGGCTCAGCCCAAAAGCCTTTCCCCACCCCAAAGCTAAAAAAAACTCCTCAAGCTTCAGACCCTGGCTGGCCTGACCTCCCCAAGCCCCCAGAAGCCCAAACCCTCCGGGTAGTTCATTGCTGCTTACCCACTCCTGGGACCTGGGGACAGTCCCATCAGAGCTGCAGCCACAGTTGCCCCACTCCAAATCCTAGCTAGAGCCTCAGCCTCCCCTAGCTCCACATAAGTGGAGGGGAGGGGGCTGAGGGCGGCTGTGACCCATGTGCCCCCTGTAGCATCACGCGTCTTTATTTATTTATCTGCTCTTTGTATGTACCATAGATGGGAGGCAGTGTGGGCGCGTGCAGGGTGAGACAGAAGTGCAGGGCGGGGGGGGGAAATCGTTTGGTGGGAGGGGTGATTTTTTTTTTTTTTAACAAAAAGCAGAAATTATTTAAAGATTATTTTAAAGCACAGCTTTTATGGTGATTGTTGTCCAGGAAGAAGTGAGGGAGCGTGAGTGTGGCCGATGGCAGGTGTATTTTTGTCTCTTCACTGGATGTACCTCTCCTGGTTGGGGATGCAGCCCAATAAATCCATTGTCTCCCCAGCGGGAGCCCTGAACTCTGGTGTAGGGAGGGCAGGCAGGGATCGGGGGTGCTCACTGTGCCCATTGTTAAAGGGCAGGCAGGGCTAGAGGAGTGTGCTGCTCTAGGAGCAAGATTTGGTCACCCCAGTGCCCTCCACCAGGAAGGATGATGTCTCTCTCCTCACTGCTTCATCTGTACACAGGGGAGGTGGGGAACTGCAGGCTATGGGATTGACCCAGTCTACACGGGACCAAACTGTCATTAGAGCCACCTGGAAACTAGGGCAAGTGGGGCAGGATGTAGTAGGGACAGCCACTGTGGGACTGGCAGGGATACCTCTCCATCCCAGTCTGGACTCACCACCTCAGTGCCTGTCCATCCTTCTGTACCACCCCCAATCACCTCAATGCCCACTAATGCAGAAGATGGATCCTGTATCCTGTAGACAGGTTTCCAGTGTCACTAGCGTTAGTCAGTGCTGTCCCTCACCCCTTGTCAGCCCTCTCCCCCCTCTACCCCATGCCAGCAGCAGGAAAGCGCACCAGCCAGCACCCCACACAGCCTCCCCATACCTGTCCCACCCACACACCTCTCTGTATACACCCTGCCCCATCTCCAAGCTGCCCTGCCATGGTCTCCCGGGCCATGCTGGGATCAGGATCTCCCTAGGGCTTTCCCTGGACCCCACAGCATGGCAAGTGTGAAGCAATTCGGCAGCAGGCTGTCAGCGAGGGCCCTCATCACCGGGCCAATTTAAGGGCTCTGCAAGGCGGCGGAGCTAATTTAATTAGGTTCTTATTACAGAGAAGGACAAATTGGTCCCCGGGGGGGCCACGGGGTCAGGCTTTCGAGAAGTGCTTTATGGCGTGAAATTTCAATCAGGCTGTTGTCGCAGGCAGGGGGAGCCAGAGGCAGAGGATGCGTAAGGAGATGATATGCTCTTTGGGGTGCCCGCTAGGGGAGATCATCTCCGGGTCCAGGTCTTTAGGGAATCAGTGAATGTGGGGAAAGAATTCTTTGCCCCATTAGGAGGATGCTGCAGGGTATATAGAAGCTGCTTTGGGATGGAGACACGGAAAGCAGGGAGGGCCTGGCTCTAAGCTGGCTTCAGGGCAGCGAGAGGGACAGAAAATATCCATGAGTAAGATGCTGGGGTCTTTCTGAAACTCCATTAACTCTCCCACAACTCCATAACCCCACATGAAAAGAATGATGAGGACAAAATTATGTCCAGCTGATGGACAGGACTTATGTGGGGTCTCTTCCTTGCCTGGATGTCATCCTCTGTCTTGTCAGTCAGCCCCTGGAGAACCAGGACAGCCTGGGAGCTGCCCCACTGCCCGTGAGCACATGAAGCAGTCCCATATCCAGTGCCAGTGCCAGGCGAGGAGTGGTCCCAGCAGGGTCCCAGCTGGGCAATGATGGATGGGGATGCTGGTGGGTGGCCGGCAGAAGGGCCGGGCTGGAGGGTCCTACAATGGATGTCTCTCCATCAATTTGTCCTCATTACCATATAAATGGTGGGTAGGAGGGAGAGGAAGGGCATGTGGCGACAGGAGACACCCCCCACATGTTCCCATCTGGGGTAGCACGTCCCCCCCCCCACATCCTTCCGACCCTGTCTGAGGGTGTTAAACCAGCTCCAACAACCCCCGGCCTCTAATTCAGCAGAAGAGAGGTACCACCCCCTATTCAGAGCCTTGAAAAGGCTATAGGGTCGGGCGCTGTTAACCAGGGGGGGACATAGTCCCCGTCCCCGCCTCTCCCGTCTGTCCCTCGCCCCACGGCCTTCTGCCGTGGCAGCGCCAGCCAAGCTCGTTCCCGGCTCCCAGCTGACCCCCTGGATGCTGGGGTCCCGGCAACGGAGCGGCAGGGGAGCACTGGGGCTTGGGGAGTGGGAGCGGAGCCTCTTGAAAGAATCCCGTTTGTGGCAGTTTTGAGTGGCACGAGGACGACAGCAGGGTGGGATCCTACCGGTCTCGCAGGCCAAACCTGCCCTGCAGAGGGGCAGTGTCTCCGGCCATGGTGATGGTACGTCCCCATCGTCCCTGAGCTCTGGGTCCAGTCCGGTCCCCGTGGCCCGGGCTGTGACCTCACTGGGGAGGGGGGGTCACCCCAAAATATCTGTGCCTGCGGACATCGGTACAGCAGGTTGCAGGGACCCTTCTCCCCGCGAGGGCTGACCGACTCCTAGCCGCCCGTCAAAAATCCCAGGAGAAGCCGCCCAGCCCGGCTCAGCCCTGCACGCTGCCCGCCGGCAGGTGCCCGCAGAGGGAGCCGGTACCAGCCGCCCCCTCTCACCTGCATTAGCGTAATTAAACCTGATGGCTTTTCGGAGTGCTGCTGCTCCGGGAGCAGGGGCAGGACCCGCTCTCTGCAGCGCTATTACGCAGGGAGGTGGGGTGTCCCAGTACACTGTGCCCATGGAGCCCCGGGGGCAGCGTGATGTGTGCTGCTGAGCCCATCCTGCACCCCGAACTCCTCCTCCACCCCCGCCTCTGTCCCGAGCCCCCCACCTCTTGCCCCTCTATCAACCGTGGCACCTGTGTGAGAGCAACGCTGGGATCATCCCCCCACTGCAGGTGCTGCAGAACGCCTCTGCCTGCGCGTGGCAGCTTCTCCCGGGCAGGGATGGAGGTGTTTTAGCAGGCAACAGCCTCTGGGTGTCAACCAGAGCCTGCTATGCCTGTATGAACACCGCGGACAGACAGACAGATGCATGCATCCTGCCCCCTACACATACCTTTATCCCCTGGACAGACACCTGCACACCACTGCGCTGGACACCCATCAGCTCTCAGAATTGCCATCCAGTGCCAAAAATTACTTTCTTTTCAGCTTGTATCCTTTATATCCCAGGAGCACTCACATGTCCCTGTGTCCCTGATCTCTGTCCCCCCAGGAATCAGCTGGAGAGTACATGGCCCTATAGTGACAGCAAGGCACTCTGAGGACGACAGGACATGGGCACACAATGGCAGTGCCCACCTCTGCAGCCATACCCACTCCTGCAGCCATGCCCACCCCACATCTGCCAGGTGCAGAGAGAACTCTGGACCCATGGAGGGGCCTGACAACCTCTCCAACCACACTGGGTGAACCCTGCCAAACCTCCTGCTGGTGGGGCACCCTTAGCTCCCACTCCCACAGTGTGGGGTACAGAGGTAACATGTCAAAGCCACCCTTTCCCTTCCCTTACCCCCTCCCCAGTCACCAGGACACACTCAGTACCCACAGTGGGTCCCTGCTGCAGAGTTGGCAGAGCTGGGGGTGATGATGGTGGTCCCCACCCTCCAAAGAAGTGAGAGACAGGCAGGGGCACCTGGTGACAATGCAGGGGGCAGTCGGCATCAATTGCTACCTCATGTCCCCGTAGGAGATGGGGGACTGGCAGTGCCCTGAGAGCAGTCAGCAGGATTCAGCCCCGGGAGAAACGGCACCATCATCCGGCACTGACTTCCACGAGCGGCTGTGTGGTGCCACGGGGGGCAGCGGGATGGGGGTGTGTGAGTATGCAGCCACACGCTGGGGACGAGTAAGAATCTAATCAGGGTCCTTTTCCATAATAAATCATTTGTCTTAATCCAACGCCCTCCCTCCTGCTCTAATAACTCCCAGCACTGGGCCCCACAGCCACAACAATGCAGCTAATGGAACAATTTATTTTCATAATGGTGCTGGTGGGGAGAAGGGGTGGCCGGGGTGGGGGCAGCATGGTCTAGGGCAGGAGTTTCTAATTAGTGAATGAAATTTGATGTAAGGCTGGAGGAAGATGGATTTGCTTCCTGACAAGGGGCCTTTCAGCTCATCAAAGCACCCGAACAGGGAGGTAAATTAAATTATTTCTAATTCTTCACTAACCTCCAGGGAGTCACCCTTCTACCAGCAAGAGATGGGTCCATTCCTGAAATGAAGAGGCACTTGAAGGACTGAGGTTAGGTAGAAGGGACCAATGTAAGAGATGGGGATGATGAGATGGGATGGGGTGGGACAGAGGAGCAGGACAGGTTGCCATTGACTTTGCTGGAAAAATAGGGAGGGAAAAGGTGGTGATGGAAGGAAGAATTGCAAATGGTCAATAAATAAACAACTCCAGGGACTAATGACTAATTTGCTGTGAGTTTTCCATCCATCCATCCCTGTCACCTAACTAGACCTGGAGCAGGACTGAAACACAGCCGGTGCTGGGATGGAGCAGAGCAGCCCAGCAGCAAGGAAACAGCATCCCAACTCTCAGGGAATTTGAGCAGGGACAGCACTTGACTGTGAAGGGGTGACTGATGCTGAAGTAGGCAAAGGGCCCAGTGTAGGGGATTGCTTCAGCAAAGGCTCTTGTTCTCATGTCTTTGTATAATTTAAGACCGACACCAATGAGGTGAATCCTTGTGGCATAAAGCTATTCTTGGGATGCACGGTATTTTTTTCTAAATGCCCAGCTCCTGCAGTCCTGTGATGGAGACTTGTTTTACAGAACAAGTGCACTCCCTCCCAGCTCTCCTGTTTTACAGAGGACAAGTGCACTCCCTCCTAGTTTTCTCCCTCTTGCAGAGTGACCTTCCAGTGTCAACCTGCCACTAGCCCAGATGTCCCCAGTACCAGAGTGGAAAGAAGATGTCTTGGTGCTGTGGCTTCACGTGGAGCAGGGAGCATTACAATCTGCCCTGAAGGCAGCCAGGGCTGTGTCACAGCTCCACTCCCTGTGGGGCCCAGGAAGCCCATTCAGGAACAGCAGGCGGGTTCCTGGGGGACTTTCCATATGAAATCATGGACTGCATTTCCTGCAAGACCTGCCCTCCCAACCATCCTCAGCACTGCCAAGCAGTCACGACTGCAGCACAGCTCAGGGAGTGAAAGAGGGGGATTAGGGGGGCTGTGTCTTACTGCAGGGAGCTGGGGAAGCACGGGAGAGCCAGGGCCCTGCAGCAGCGGCCGGGTTTGCTGCAGGCTCGGCAGCACAGTCCCCTCCCCACGACTGAGCTAGGTGGAGCTGGGACAGGCGCAGAGCCGGCTGTGCTGACCCAACACTCCAGGAATTTAATTTGTTTAATATATTCCCTGGGAAAGAAGAAAATAAATAAGTGGCACCTTGCTTGCCCCCATGTCTCACTCTCACAACGGAGGTGTCAGCTTAACGAGCCGAAGCCCTCAGCCTGATTAACCAGCCGCTGCTCCCGCTAACAGGGAGCCGCGGAGCAGCGTGATTGATGTATTGAGAGCATTAGCCCCCCCAGCCTGGTGCTGGACTGCTGGGAGGCGGCACCGTGCCCTCCCCAGCCCCTTTGCTCCTGCACTCCGTACCCAGGCTTTGGTCAAGGGCATGTCTAAAGCTTCCCCTTGTCCCAGGACAGATTATCCTGCCCCGTGGCTCTGTGGCATAGACAGTACCCGGGAACATGAAGCTGGGGCTGTTTTCGACTCTGGAGGCAGGGATGGACGCACTGGTGGCTTCCCACTGCCTGTGGGTCTGTGCGGCACCTTATCAAAATAGGGGCTGAGGGCCAGAGTTGTGCAGGGCCTTTGTGCTGAGCTCTAGGTCTCACCCACACTGTCCCCCGTGGGCTGGGGTAGGGACACTTGGGGATACTGAGGCACAGGGATGTGCTAGAGGTGACAGCAGCAATCCAAGCGGAGCCCACAACTTTTGGCAGTTCCTTCAAGGCTTTTATCCAGGGAGGCCTTACCACACTGCTAGGGAAACACTCCCCCTTTCCCCATCCGCTCCTCTCCCAGGCTCTTCGGCAGTCCTGTTTGCCTATGCCTTCATCTCCCCCCTCCCTGGTGTCCCTGGGTCTCACTGCAGAGACGTCACCGTGTCCCACCATTCCTGTCCCATGGCATCACCATCCCCTGCCCCCACCTTGGGAAAGGGTTAATCAGCAGCCAGGGAGACAGGGTAATAAATGGCCGTTATCTCGTTAATGAGCTGACATTAATTAGAGCCCAAGGTCCTGGGAGGAGCAGCTGATTTATCCTGTCATCCCGGGAACAGGTTAGGTGCTGACTCCATGGAAAGGCTATTAACACTGAAGAGGTAAAGCTGTGTTTGTGGGGGGAAGTGGTGTGTGTGAGGGTGTTTCTCCCCCTCACTCCTTCACCCCCAGACCCCAAACCTGGCTCTGTGCCCCCACAGGCAGCAGTTCTGGCTTTGGGAACAAGACACAGTGTAGCCAAAACAGAAGATTGTGGAGGTGACAGGAGAAGTCAGAGCTGGGGGAATCCCCCTGGTGCCAGGGGGAAGGTGAGCCTGGCTGTGCCAGAGATGTGTGACACTGGACACAGTGTGCTGGAGTGCTGTGCCAGACAAGGGCTGTGGGAGCGGGGGCGTGGGGAAGCAGCAGGGGGGACATGGAGCATCCAGTCACTTCCCTGCTTTCCTGGGTGATGCTGAGCTATGGAAGATGCTGGCTTGTTTAGTCTCTCCCCCAAAAAGACAAGGCCTGGGGTGAGGACAGACACTGCAGAAGAGCCAAGGTGCTGCTCCCTCATTTGGGGGCAGTAGGATGAAGGAGACCTCTGTGTGGATGCTGTGTTTCAGGATGTGATCAGATGTGTTTCAGGATCAGAGGTTCCAGAGCGGTCAGGGGCTAAGAGGACTGGAAATGTAGTGGTTATACTCTGAGTCTTTGTAAGAAATAGATCTAAGCTGACTGTATCCCTGTCACTCCAATCCATGTGTGGATGTGTCACTCCATCCCCATGTGTTTACAAGGGGACAAGCCCACTGTCTCCACACCTGAGTACTTTTGCAGTGCATTGCTGAATCCTGGGAACCTAACAGCCCTAGGGCATGCCCTGCAGCCCTGTGGCTGATCCTGAGGAGTGCTGGTGCTGGCAGTGTGGTGGGATCAGGTGTGACACTGCAGAGCTGCCCTGGCTGTTTCTGCTGGGGCAGGCATCCTCCCTGCCCTGCCAGCCTTCCTGTGCTGGCTTGCTATTCCCCTGCTCCAGAGTGGGAGCTGTAAACACGTTTTCCTGCTCAGCCTTGCCATGTCCCATCAGAGATGAGGCTGCTTATTTGCGGAATTGCTTGGCTAAATAAACAGCTGCCCAGGAATCCCTGCGGGAGGCCTGTCCGGGAGGGACTGAGCCGCGTTTGCTTTGCGTGTTAACCCCTTCGCTGGGGGCTGGTACCTGGGGCTCCGTCAGGAGGGACGGTGGAGGTTGGGTGCGGTGGGCAGGGGGATGGAAGCAGGGGGATTTCTGCGTTCCAGGACAGATCCCCACCTGTTGGATTGTGCAGATGATGTGCCAGGATGAAGAAACCCTCAGGAGCCTGTGGCTGGCTTGGAAGTCTCTGAGGTGGGTAGGATTAGACCAACCCACGTGAGAGGGGATCCAGGCAGGGACAAAGCATGGCAGTGACTGAGCACAGGACCTCAGAAGCAGGCAGGGAGGTGGCTTCACTGACTTGTCTGCTGTCACCATCAGAACAGGGGGAGTCCCCTAAAGACAGATGAGAATCTCTATGAGCATTTCTGCAGACAGCTGCTCTGCTCCCATGGCAGCCGTGTGGATGCCTCTGCCAATGTTTCTGCAGAGGGGACAGCCCCCAAGCAACCTGGGACCTCAGAGCTGACTGTGCCAGATCTGACACAAGGTAGACACAGCTCCCACCACTGCAAGGCTGATTAAGACCTATTATCTGGTTGGTTAATGGCCCCAAGCCACTCACAGGTGACTTAGACTGTTCATTTAGCCACAAATCATTGCTGGGCTGGCAGTTTATTTACCTTCCCCACCAGCCTCCTGTGGCTTCCCAGACTCTGGAGATAGCGGGTGGCCTGGCTGTAAGGGGCAGGGCAAAGGCAACATCCTGCTGTGGGCAATAATCAGGGCTCCCACAAAACCTGGGACACCCCAAAAAGGGGCTCTTGCATCTAGAACTTCTTACCAGGGGCTCTGCCTGCTCGGGGATGAGAGTGGGGTGCTTCTACAGCCTGGGGGGAAGAGCTAGAAAAACACTTCTGAGCAGGCTTACAGTCTCATGGGGGAAGAGCTAGAAAAACACTTCTGAGCAGGCTTACATCCTGTCTCCAGTGTTAGTGGTGACTCCGGGCTGTATTTCTCCACTAGCTGGCCACAGACTTTGGAACAGTGCAAGATGACCTGAGGCACCAGGTCCAGAGCAGGGAGATCTCTGCTTCCTCAGAGATGCGTTAAACAAGGTTGATACACCATGGGTTTCTGACTGAGAAGTAATTTCTAAAGGTGGAAAACTCTTGGAGCTGTGACCTGGTGAGTAGTTAATGCTTAGCAAACAGGTACAGCCATTCTGGAGACAGACAGGGAGCTCTTTCAACACCTAAAAGCCTAAATGGCCTGGTTAGAAATCAGGGTTTCTGTCACCTCTCTGGGATGGGCTAAGCACTGATTCCTGCACAGTCTCTGTGTCAAAGGTAACTTCTATTGACTCAAGGCAGGAGGTGACCCAAAGCTGACAGAAGGACCTGGTGCTAAACTGTCCATCTAGGAAAGTCCAAAATGAAAGGTTAGGTGAAAATCAAGACACCCCAGCATGGGTCATGTCATATATTGTGTCTGGGATGAAAACTCGATCCTGGGAAAATGGAAGTCTGGTCCCAGTCGAGAATTCTTTTATCAGGGTATGGATTTTCCTCGGCACTCTTGGCTTTGATCTTGGGGCAGTTGGATTTGCTGAGGGACATTACGTTGCTTCCCAAGGTGATACTGAGGAAGTAGTGGGGCTGTAAAAATGAACTGTGCTCCCAAATACTACCTGTGATCCCCATGGCTTGTTTCTGAGAGCTCAGGTACTGCTGGCAACAAATTGGGGAAGTATGTCAAGTGCTGTTGGTACTGTTGTGGGACTCTAGAGCTGCTGAAAACTTGTGTACGCCAGACCTGGGTGCCTTTGGTGGCCGTGTGGGGGTTTGCCCTTCTAGTTTTTCTCCTGGTGCTTGACCTTACAGGGATGGGAGTCACAATGGAGTCAATTCACTAGAGGCTATGGACACAGTAAAGAGCTCCAGTTGTCTAGTTGTGCCCATTGCCCAGCATGGGATGCTATGATCAGGGTCTGCCCCACACAGATGAGGGAGCTGAGGAACTTTACTGCTGCCTGGGCAGCATGGACCTCTTGCTGGTCTGCACTTTCTGGACAGAAATAGTCTAAGTGGTTAAAAGTGGAGGTACCTTTAGGGCACACAGAACACGAAGTGCATCAGGTGGGGGACAAATGGAGATGTTGATGGGGTAGGTTTTAGCACAGAGGAGCTGTGGGGGGACCAGGAGCTGGATGCTGACTGGGAACATATCCCATTAAACTCCACCTCATCCTGAACTGGGGTGGTTTCCTGGGAGAGTTTCTGTCCATAGTGCCCTGAACCCTCAAACTGGAGGAATGAGCTCTTTCTCTGGCTGGTATCTTGGGGTCTGCCACCTGTGGCTGATGTTCAGCATTGCCTTAGACCCTCCTGTGCAGGAAGGATGCTGGGTGGAGGTGAGGGGCCAGACTACAGTCACATTCACATATTACAATCCTCTGATTTAGTTAGCAACCAGGTGAGCTGTCACTGGAGGATTTGATGGATGGGAAGGAGAGTTCCCTCCTTCCTGAGGCGGGAAATGAAGCTAATCAGACCTCAGACACCTTAATCCAGCTCTGATCTGATTAATGACCCTGAAGACTGTGAACTCATCAGCATCCTGGCATCTATCACTGCCTTGCATCCTGCCCCTTCTGCTGTCCACCACCGAGCCCAGCTCTTCTGCACACAACCCTGGACCCCATCTCTGCCCTGCATAGCATGGGCTGTGTGCCAGCTGCTGTGGTCCTGGACAACCCTCTTATAGGGTCTCAGGGTCTGGTCCAAATATCTCCACTCATCATCCCTCCATGATTTTTCTAGATTTCTTTATTTGGGTATTTCCAAATAAAGAAGCCAGGTTTTACGGCTCTGTCAGCAAAGATTTCTTGCTTGTGCAATTCAAAGGCTGCAGCTTGGCTGGTTGTACTTGCATCACCCTGGCATCAGTGAATTGGGCACTAGCATGAGCTGCTGATCCTTGGGAGAGTTGCTTGTCTTTGGAAAACCTCCTTGGGTAGTGTAGTGGACTTCCATGAGGACAGTAAGGCTGTGACTAAGAGCTATGACCCAGACCCCTCATTGAAGCCCTGCTCCCACTGCCTGAGCTATGCACTGGGTACAGTCACAAGTGGTCTCAGGGCTCGCCAGGAGTTACCTGGGCTTTCCTGGGCTGTCTATCTGCCTGTTACCCCATGGTGGTGATTGAGGTGGTGATTTCTCTGTTGTGATGCAGTCTCTGCTCCAGGTCTCAAGGCGCATTCCCCGTACGGAGCTAACAAACCACTGCAATCCTTGAAGTCAGTCCTGAGGGCTCAGGTAAGGAAGTGACGGCTCCCCCCTTCCCATGTAGGCTGTTGATCTGCACTGGAAGAGTTGTCCTACCTTCACTGTGCTCTCTGTTACCTGGATATTTCTTGTTGTTTCCCCCCGTGCTTGAGAGTCAGTCTGCTCCATTCCTCCCCACGTCTTGTCCCATCTATGCCTGCTGCTTGTCTGTGCTGGCAATTCACCTGGGGGGAGAGAGAAAGTGCTTGGTGTCCTTTTGCTTGTGGGGACATTGGCTTGTGTCCTGGGCAAGCAGAGGGGGGTGGAGTGGAGGGAGAAGAGAGAAGCCCTACAGCCTCCCTGATGGTGGGCAGGTTGGAGCTGCCGGCACAACTGAGCTGAGGTGGAAAGGAACACTGTTCCACCCTCAGTACCTTCTGGCCAAGTCAGGTGTGTCACTGAGGGGTGACATCCACCCCAAATCGCCTTCTGAGCAAATCCAGCTCTGAACTTTCCATGGGGCTAATTCCTGCCCTTCTGTCTCCCAGGGAGGCATCAGGAAAAGGGAGATACTGTGTCTTCCCACAGAAGGATCTCGGGCCAACAGTGAAGCTGTTCGGTGCTGGGAGGGAGCAATGGAGGGAGGAAGTTTTTGCACACACTGGACCTTTGCAGCTCCCTTTAGCAGGGTGATGCATGTGCAGGGAGATCAGCAGGCAACATACCAGACTCTGTTGGTGCTGGGAAGAGAAGTCCCTGGGGTTACTGAGCAGAGAAAGCATAGAAGGCTGAGGAAGGCCCCATATGCTCCTGCCTTTCTCCTCTCTGGGCATCTGCTTGCCGCCTCTGTGGCACACAGGATTCAGTGGGGTGGACCCATCTCTTGCTCAGGGAAAAGAGCAGTGCTGGAAATGCTGAAGGGAGAAGAAATACAGGGACAGGAATTTCCTTTAGCCATTATTACATTTAGGCAGGGCAATAGCAGCTGCCTTACTTCTCTTCCTAAGGGCAGGACCCACCATAGGGCACAAAAAATCAGAGGCTTGTGTCACTGTGTCAGAAGGACATAAAAAAGTGGGAACCAGAGACACCCAGGTGCAGACCCTTAATGGCAGAGATTCCTAAAGTACTCACATGCATTTTGCGTCTCCCCGAAGGCCAGTGCCAGGGGATCTGAATGAGCTCTGCTCCTACTTACCCACCATTCCCAGACCAGCCAAAACTTTCCTCTCTATCCTTCTCAGGTGTTATTCTCTAAGCTGTGTCTTGCCTAGGAAAGGTAAGACCAGCAAAATGAGTAACAATCTTCCTGTATGCACCTGCTGGGTTGGCATCTTGGACAGACATGGATGATGGAGGGTAGTGGTTCTGTGTGTGTCCAGCTCAGGTCTCCCTGGATCTCTCCACTCATCTCCCTGGATCGCAGTGATGCAATGGGAAACAGCACATCTGGGCATAGGTGGTGATCCCCAGTGCACAAGATGCAGAGGAGCCTGCCGGTGAGTGAGCGCCTCTCCTGCCCTCCCACCTAAGCACTCTGCCCTCCAAGTGCCTGGGGGCTCCACGGTGCCAGAGCAGCACTGGAGCCCAGCAGGGCTTTGCCTACGTGTGCTGAAGTCAGTCTAGTCTCTCCAGATCTCCTGCAGTTGCTGCAAACATAGACCTGCTTCCCGGCCACGGGGCTCTGGATCAGGATGATGGGCTCGGCGCCCTGGGTGGGTCCTGCCGGCTGGGGGGACCTCTGAAGGGGCTGGGGAAGGGGCAGACTAGCCCGAGTCAGTCCCTGGCGTGTGCCCACTGCTGCGTCCGGGGGCTGCGGAAGCCGGAGGAGGGCGGCCGGTGGGGAGCGTGGCGGGGCGGAGGGCCGGAGCGGAGCCAATGGGGAGCTGGGGTAGGTGGAGAGGGGGTTAAAACCCACCCCAGTGCTGTCGGGCGAGCGAGTGCCCGGGAGGCGGAGCGGAGAGGAGGGCTGCCCTCGAGGGCAGCCCCGCTGAGCGCGGC
>VZSE01003118.1:14113-76620 GCA_013398275.1 Promerops cafer | reverse complement strand
TGAGCCCCGGGAGCCCCGCGGCGAGCCCCGGCCCCGCCGGGCGCTCCGACACCCCCTCACCGCGGGCGCCCACGGCCGCTGCGCCCCTCACCCCGGCCGGCTTCGTCCCTAAGCCTGGCTTGCTGCATCTCTCTGGCCCCGGGCTCGGCGCCCTGCCGGCCCTCTACCCGCCCGCCGTGTACCCGCTCCCGACCCTGGGGGGCCAGCACCCCGCGTTCGCCTACACCGGCATCCCGCACCTGCCGCCGCCCGGCGCAGAGCACCTGAAGGCGGCCGTGGCCGGCTCCTTCCCGCTGGAGCACTGGATCCGAGCCGGGATGCTGGTGCCGAGGCTCTCCGACTTCAATGGTGAGTGACCCGGGGACTGACCCTCCCGTCAGGCGAACACGGCTCTGGACCCTTCCAACCCCCGGCGTCCGCCGGCACATAAGGGTGCAGGTCCCTTCGACAACCTGGGACTGAGGTTTCCCGAACCCGTCCCTCCGAGGCCCTCCGGTGGTCCGGGTCGGGACCCCGCAGGGACATTGAGCCCTCCGGGCTGAACCCCTGACGCGTGGCTCTTCCTGTACCAGACCGCTTTTTAGCCCGGCAGGGCTGGGGTGGGGAGGTAGGGTGTCCCACTGCTGGGGGGGACGTGACTTGTCTTCCGGAGACCTCCGAGGGCTGTGAGGCCCTGGGGAAGAGATCCGAAGGGCAAAGTCTCGCCTTACGCCGGCCCGGCGTTCCGGAACAGCCCCGAGGAGCGCTGCCCGCACCGCTGCCGGCAGAGCCAAACCGCGCCTGCCCAGGCTGCTGGCCCCGCACGGCGCCGCGGGCTCGTTGGGCTCCTGCGGGGCGGGAAGGAAACGAAAATAAAGAAACGGCGGCAAAAACCCGTACTGGGAAACGAATAAATTCCTCCCGATGCGGCTGGGAACGAACTCGCCAGAGTCCTGCTGGATGCGGGGCCGGATCGGGCCCCCGTGCAGGGACGGGCCGGCGCTCCGGGTCCTGCTCACCGTCGCGCTCGGCTCGTGGGGATGAGGGGCCGGTGAGTTCATTGCTGGCGGCAGCTGCGGGAACCGGGCGGCCCGACGGCGTGCTCGGCTCCAGCCCTGAACCAGTCCCTCCTGGTGGGCACCACCAGGGCTGCGGGCAGGCACCGGATCCCGCACTGCTGTGATGGGCCGCCGCTGTGAAGGGTCCTGCAGGGGACGGATGGAACAAGAATTGACTTCAGGCACTTGTCCTGCTGGGGTCTGGCACCCCTGGCAGTGTGACCTGGACCCTGCCCTGTACTGGTCAGTGCAAAGATGGGCATTAAACCAAGAGTGACTGGTTAAAATAGCCCCATCAGAGGGCTGATTTGCTAGCTGAGCATAGCGTCTTAAAAATCTGGAAGCCCATTTGCAAAGTAATTTTAAAAGGCTGGATAAATAACAGTGCAAAAAAATATAGAGAATCAACTTGAGAAATCACATGTTTTACTCCTACCTCAAACTATTCCTGGTCAGGTTAAAGGGAAACAGGCTGGTTTTCCCCCCATGCTGTCTCCCTTTATCTGGCTTTCCCTAGACTTTAGGAAAGGTCCATCTGTGAATCTGGAGGTGTAGAATAAGCCTCCAGTGCTATAGGTTATATGCATTCTTCAAACATGCCACTGAGACAAGAAAAAGGAAATCTTTATTAGTTAGAAATCTTAATTATTTATTATTTCTTACATCTTCCTGCTTCTCTGCAGAGGCCATGTTATCTTTGAAGGGTCTGGGTCTGTTGGTGTATCTCAGCATCCTGGTAGCTTTGTACAGGGTTGTGTTTCACTAGAGTGGGAATGCTCTCCTGCATCTGATCCTGTAGCCCTGAGTGCAGCTTCTGGCTGGGATAACATAGAGATATTCGTACATCAGCCTCATTCCTCTGAAAAGCAGGATATGATCTGTAGCTGGTTGTATCCAAAACCTCACCAAAAGGAAACAAATCCCAAATTATTGGTATGAGAACAACTTGTTAAGGGAGCTCTGCAGAATGTGCTGGACCAGAATATCAATGTGTCTTGTGGGAAACACTGAACAGGGCTCCTATGGAAGTTCAGAGGGAAGAAAAGCAGTTTCTGACACAAGTATTACTTAACTGGGTTCTGGAGATCCTAAAGCAGGGTAGGCACATGGAGGTGTAACAAGGATGTCAAAACTGCAAATTTTTAAATCAGAGTGACCACTGCCTCAATCCATGTCCTTACTAACAGGTGTTTGTTCCCAGTTCTGGGGAGCCCTTTGCAATGGGGATTCTTTCTCTCCACAGTGTCTTGTCAAATACTTCAGCAAGTCTTTTGCTGCACTGAAGAGAACCTTACCCATCTTCACATCCTTATTTCTGTCCATTGGTAACCTTGGGGTTCTCAAGTGTGTCTTCAGCCCTTGCTCTTGTGGGCTCACTGAAGCTCTGCAGTCAGGGTCCTTTGCAGCATGCCTTCTCCTTGTACTTACCAGGACTGGCTCCAGCTGCATGGCTGTGTCTGGGCTCATATTGCCCCAGTGTGCTGGCCATGCTGTAGGGACAGTGACAGTGGTGTTGGTAGGCAGGGACAGGAGAGGGCACCTGCCTAGGATGTGCTGTCTCCACAGTGCTTCCTCACCTCTCTGAGGAGGGTGGTGGGCTGGGCAGAAGCCTTCCATTGTTGGCACAGGGCTCCTGGGCTGCCTGTAGTTTGTGGGAGTCCCTGTCCCACCACCCAGCCTAGACAGACAGATGGACAGGCCTGCCTCGCTGAAGTTTCCACCATGACTGAGTACAGGTGTCAATGCTGCTGGTGCCAGTCATGTTTAACTCTCCCAGGAGCAGTGGACAGGTGGCTGTAAGAGATTAATCTGAAAGCCTTCTAGGACACATTATGGATCATTCCAGGGGGAGATCACTCTTGAGATTTATTTAAAGGGAATTCCAGGACTAAATTCTGGAATAAATTCTTTCTTTGGGTGCATGTGTAGCAGTGTTTTGCAGTGTGGTCTAGTTTGATCTCCTGGGGACAGTCAGGGAGGGGTAAGCAGCATGACAGCCCATGAACTGTGAGCTCTGTGGGTGTTCATTGCACACATTCTCTCTGCTGTCACCTGTGTGTGGGGAGGAATGATGCCAGGGAGATGGTCTGAGACAGTTGGTACCCTTAGGAACGTGGCCTGGGCTTGGGTGCTGGGCTCGCTCAGAGCAGTGCCCCTGCTGTGAGGCAAGCAGGTGCCGTGCCTCCCTCACTAGCTGCCTGTGCAGAGCCGCATGCGGTGCCTGGCTGCCTCTGCTGCAATGCGGAGAGGGCTGTGGAAGGCCTGGGTGCAGGAGCAGGCGTGCCCTTGCTGCAGGAAGCACGGATGCTGCCTGCCCAGGTTCCACTATCCCCAGCCTGGATCCCTACCCTGGGGCTTTGAGCACCTCCTGAACCGCCCAGGGGTAGCATTTGGCACTGGAGTGCCGTGCCTATTAGTTTTTCTGGGTGCTGTGATTTATTTGCCCTGCTTGTCAGTGTGGAAAGGCTGTGCAGTGGTGGGAGCCAAGTGCAGAGACCCACTGCAGCTGAGAGCTGTAGAAGTGGGGAGCAGCGACATACAGCTGTAGCCTCTCAGGAGGAGCAAAGGATCTTCTCCGAGGGACTGGGTGCCTAGATGGCTTTCCTTACACACCACTTCCTTGCGTCAGCCACTCGCTAACTTGATGGCCAGGAGCCCAGATCAGATCCTGCCCATCATGGCAGAGAGCTTGCTGATGGGCTGTGCTGGGCTAGGAGAGCAGGCAGGATGGGTCTTATCAAACTTGTTCAGAAAGCAATGCCTTCCAAGGCTCACCAGGTGTACAGTGGTCTGGCGTCAGCTGGAAATGTGGGCTGGGAAACAGCTGGCAAGCAGTAATCGAGGTTTAATGGTGGAGCAAGCAAGGGGCTAGCAGAGGTAGCAAGTGCCCTTACACATACTGCCCCACGGATAATGGCCAGGGCTGCTGGCAGGTCAGAAAAAGCCTCTGGTGATGACCCTGATGCTGAGACTACCTCCATCCCTTCCAGCTCTGACATCTGGAGAAACACTTAAAGCAGTCAGGGTGTTAATTTCCTCTCCTTTATCTGCCTGACCACAAAGTTAAGTGAACTATAGTTAAACAAACCAAATTAAAAACAAGTGAGTTAATATCAACCTAGGATTACCCTTGTTATCAAGTAGATGGAACTGTATCAAATAAACCAACAATTCTTTATAAGCTTTATCTAATTATCCAGGAGGCAGCTGCCTTGCAGAGCTCCTGGCCTCAGACTCAGAGGGCATTCCTGGCCCCAGGCCAAGCCATTTATTTACTGATACTGCAGCCAGATGCCAGGCACCCATCGGGGGTCCAAGCCCTGCCAGGCTGAAGGGATGTTGAGACAAGCTCTGATCCTGGGTGGAGTGCTGGAGGTGGCTGAGCAGATAATAAATCCTTTGGCAAGCAAAGGTGTGATGCTGAGGCAGTCACTGGTCTTCTGGTAGGAGCTGGATAAGATGGAGAGCCTTCCCATACCATAACTCTTTCTGAGATGCTGAGTGTGATAGGGATGGGTTCATAGCTCAGTTGACACTGAAGAAGGTAAGCCCTGGGAGGGATGCTTGCTGTGCACCCCTTGGGAGGATTGTGTCAGCCTGCCACAGGACAGGGAGGGATGGGACTCAGCAAAGCACACTGACAGGACAGGTTGGAGCTACCAGCAGCCACTGCCTCATTCCCTCAATCTCAACTTCTACCTCCTTCCTTTCTTCTTTCCCCAGTGAGAATCTGCAGATCCTCTTCCGTCATACTCTCTCCACACAAAAGAGCTAGAGCCCTTTAGGAAAGGTAACAGCAGAGCTGATGCCAGAGATGTTGGTCATTCAGGTCTGTGAAAACCTGCTGCCATGGGTGCCTGAAGGTCAGCTGTATTGGCTTGGGCTTACTCCACCTGATGTGGAGTAACAAGTGGCAGTGGGGAGCAGTGGTGATGGATAATCACAGCTGCTGAGGGATGTATTGTCAGAGGAGGTCACAGATTAGGTGGCCAGCCACACTATGTGGGCTGGGCGCTGGACTGGTGGTGCTCAAACTGTATGACAGCACCACAGAGGGGTTTGAGGATTGGGTTGGGGGGTTTTTTTGTCAGCACTGGGGCTGGTGGCAGGGTGAGTTTCCAAGGAAGTCAGGCTCTGTACAGTGTTTGTACGCACAATGTGGACACACTGCACTGAAACTGAATTGGACACCGAGAAGGAGAAATCAGGGCTGGCAGCAGGACCATGCTCCAGAAATCAGTCCCCTGCACTGGTAGTTATTTGAGATATATCTTGTTTGGATTTATTTGACTTTTGGACAAACATTCTGTTCTTCTTTTCCCTGCTAGACCAAGCAGTCGTCAGCAGCTCACCTGGGGATAAGTGAGTCTCTTGAGAGGGTGTTGTCAAAGCAGGCTGCCTTCCAGACTCTTCTGAAGCTGGACAGACCAAACTTGCATTGCTTTTAGGATTGAGATTCTTCTTGAGGCACTTCTGTGCCTCTATTCTTCCTGCATCTGGTTTTAGTCTAGTCACATATGACCTTGCTAGAGGAGGCACAGAGGAGCCTTTCAGGTTGATCTGAAGGATTTCTGTGCTCCCTGGAGCCAGGATGCAATGCCCTAGGAGCTGAGCCCTGGGCTCTCTGCTTTGGAGTGGGGAATTCAGACTTGGAATATGATACCTCTTCACTCCTGGACCCTTCAGCTCCAGAAAGCACAGAACTCCTGGATTATTGGATGCTGAGAGGGCACAACCTCTTCCCTTTTCTTTCCCCAAAACATTCTCTACAGACCATGCTCAGAAAGAGGAACTGCTTAGAGGGGCCCTTCCCTGACCTTGTACAGCCAAACTGCACAGTGCAGCCTTGTTGCAGGGAGGGACTCTGGGGCTCCAGATGCTGCAGCCACCCTCCTGTCTCTGTCAGCAAAGGAGGCTCACCAGGACCCAGAGTCCTTGGGCTGCTGGACACTGCCTGGGGCTGCTTTGTGTTGTGGCCCCACCAACGCAGTGAATTTCGCCTCCAGTTCTCTCTGATGCATCTCTGGCCTTTCCCTCCCCGAGGAGCTGCAAAGGGTGTTAGTTTGGGCTGCCCCATCCCTGCAGATGCTAGTTCCCATAACACCTCCTTTCCTTAGCCAGAGGAAGCCTTTGCAGACCTGTTTGGTCCCATGTCTCCATGGAGGATTTGTACAGCCAGAGCATCCACAGTCAGTCAGAGCCCAGATGGCTGCTGAACTCTGCAGAGCTGACATCTTCCATCTGTATTCGTCGTGGAAATCTTTTGAACCTCTCATTCGGTTTTAGCCTTGAATATGTTTCATATGCAAAATAATGCATCATGTGTCGGAATCATTGGCACAGTGTGTCTCTGTTCAGTCAGTCCCTTGTTTAACTGGCTGGTGGCTACAAGGTGGGTCCCACAGATTGCCTCTCCTCGTGCTGAGGAGCTATAGGCAGAAGAAGGGGTTGTGTCTATCCTGCTCCCATGAGGCATTTGCACAGCCCTAGCCCAGCCTGTGTTCTATCTGTTTGACCCACCCAGCATCCAGGTACTTGGGATCAAACCTGTGTTGAGATCAGTTAATACCTCTTTCATAAATTCCTGCCTCATGCGTCATCACTGTGTTTGTGAAGGGCTCGGTGGACACCTCGGGAGATGGGCAGGTTGGGATCAAAGCTGGAATCTGGGGGAGGTAACATGAATGGTGCCCCATGCTCAACAAAGTGGGTCAGTTGGAGTGGCCCTTTCCAAGCACGGCACACTTTTGGGGCCAGGAGGCTCCATCTTGTTGCCCAAGATGTGTCAGCAGGGATGTGCCAAGGTCCTTTCGCATTAGTACCCACCACCACCACCCCCCATTCTCCCCCACACCCCTCCCTGCTGCTCCAGCACTTTATTCCCAGCTGCAAACCCCTGGGTTTGATTGCCGCTGTGGTGCTGGGAGAAGCAGTAAAAGCTGAACTCCAGGGGGACAATAAAGCCAGTGGAGAGGAGATAAGCAAGGATCAAACAGAGTGCGGCAGCCACCCCGTGCTGGACTCTCAAAGGTCCCTTTGTTCCTGCTGCCTCCTGATTCAGTGCCGCTCTGCCTTCAAGGGCTGCAGGCGAGATAGCGGAGCTCACGGACAGCCCCGCCGCAGCCCCTGGCTGTTGAGCTGCCACCTGTGCGGCCCAGCAATAAAAAAAGAGAATTAATTTCGGTCACAGCACTGATCCCAGTTGTACACCGAGGCCTGATAACATATCTCACTGGTTCATATCAGGCAATAAAACCATTAATGGGGTGGGAGATGATGGAGACATTCACGTTCCTCCTCATCCTGGGTTTGCTGAGGGGTTGTCTCCCTACCAGTCTGCTGTCCCCTGACCCGCACCCACTGTCTGCTCTACAGCTGCCCCACAGTCTGCCTTGATGGGGAAGTGCCGTCGGCCCCGCACAGCATTCACCAGCCAACAGCTCCTGGAGCTGGAGAACCAGTTCAAGCTCAACAAGTATCTGTCCAGACCCAAGCGTTTTGAGGTGGCCACGTCGTTGATGCTCACTGAGACACAGGTACTTTGGCCCTGGGGGGATGGAGCATAGCACCATGGAGCTGCTGTGGGGGCAAGTCAAGGTCATGGGCAGTGCTGATGCCATCAGCCCCACACCCTACTGCTCCCATCAGTGCCCCTTCCAGGGCATCTCCTGCAGAGACCTGCCTGGTGGGCTCCAGGCTCTTCTCTTGTGAGGGGCACCCCAGAAATACTGCTCCTGTTTTTACCTGGCACCCCCAACTTGGGTTTCAGAGCCTTCCCATCCCTCAACATGCTGTGGGAGGGGTCTTTTTGTGGGGCTAAAATGAAAATGTCCCTGTGCATCGCCTTGGCTGGAGGCTGGATGGGGGGAAGGCAGCAGCCCCCATTACTCCTCTCCCCGTGACAACCTCAGCCTCCTTGCACATACCTGTAGCACCATGGGATGCCCCACAATGAAGAGGTTTTGGGGGGACCCTCCATGCAGGGAAGTTGAGGGGGTGAGTGGGGACAGGATGGGGGAGGGTACAATCTCTCCCCTGGGGACTTTCCCTTGGCAGGTGAAGATCTGGTTCCAGAACCGCCGCATGAAGTGGAAGCGGAGTCGCAAGGCCAAGGAGCAGGGGGCGCAGGTGGAGGCTGAGAAGCAACGAGGGCTCAGCAAAACCTGTGAGAAGTTGCTGCCCAGAGAGCCCCAGGGACAAGCTGCCGAAAGCCCCGAGTTCATGGGGCACAGCCCAGACTCAGGCTTCCTGCACTGCAGCACCACCGAGCTGAGCTATGGCCCGGACTCGTCTTGCTCGGGGGGTGAGGAAGAGGAGGAGGACGAGATGGGTGCCACAGAGAGGAAGATTGGCTCTGTGTTGTGAAAGGCGAATGGAGCCAGCTGGGGAGAGGGGCCAGGCTGTGCTGTGGGGGGTGTCTTTGCTGGCAGACATAGACTGTGCCTGGAAGGAGCAGGGGGCTGCAGGGCACCTGCCACCCTTTAACTTATGTGTGTTTGGATACTATTTAACTTGTAATTATTCCTCTGTGTGTATCTGGAGGAGTCGCCAGATCCCTCCCCTATAAAGCTGTTATCTGGATGCCTGTGCTTTTTCTTAGGGGACGGGAAAATCCCCTGTCCTGCTACTGTGCTGTCCTACCAAGTCTCTGGGGAAAAAGGTGGGGAGATCACTTGGACAGCTGGCAGCCTGCTGGCACAACTGGAAGAGAGAGACCCTGCACCCTTCTTTGACTGCACTGCCACTTCCCTACAGATCTGACAGTGCCTGGAGCAGCACATTCTGGTGTGATGCCAGCTTGTCCTTCCCCTTGGTGGCATGAAGAGCTGGGAAGGATGGCCAGGTTGCATGCCAGCCTGCCTTGCCTCCTCCTGCCCCAGTAACATCCCTGGTTGTGTCTGTGCTTTGCAGGGCAAAACTGTCCTGTGAAGCAAAGGTGATGCTGCTTTCCATGCTGCAGTTAGCCTGGTTGCATTGGTGTGGCATTGCCCCAGATAAGCAGGGGGGAAGGGAGGCAGGAAAGTGCTCAGACTGTAAAGGCTCAATGCTGTGGTGAGCTGCCCTTTTCCCATGGTGATGGTTAACCTCTCTAAATTCCTTTCTGGGCTTGTTTTATTATGCGCTTGGGATCTTGCTCACTCTGACTGGTCTGAAATCAACCCTTGGTAGCAGGATGATGACTGACACCCTCTACCACTTCCCTAGAAACACCCGGGTTAAGCACTGACTCCCCATGAGTAAGCAGGCTGCCCATATCCTCACAGGATGTTGGGGGGTCCTGGAAGGCCCTAAGGATCTCCCATGCTTCCTGTGCACTTACTGAGTCTCCCCTTGGGGTGCTGAGATGGCCGTGAAGGCAGAGGGGCCAGCCCGAGGGGGCAGCCCTGCGTCACCATTCCAGTGCACGTAGAGCTGCAGGGCTGGAGCAGGCTGGGCCGGGGTGGGTGACCCATTCCAGACAGACCATGATGTCCCTCCTGTCCCACATCCTGCTGTCCCCTCCCCTCCCTGTCTCTGCCTGAGAGTGGCAGGAGAGCTGTCTGCCCCGGGACTTGTGGTGGGGGTGGGAGTTGCTGAAGCGCAACAGTCCCTGCGGAATCCTGGGTCATCTCTGGCAGACAGACAGTGATGGAAGGGACAGGTAAGCGTTGGTGCGGGGCTGCCACACATCGCAAGGCTGGGAAAAGCCTGTCAGTGTCTGGGGGGCAGCACCCTGGGCAGGGGGATAGATGCGATGTTTTTGGCACAGGGGGGTGGGCAGGGGAAGCAGGTGGCAGGAGAGCGGAGCATGGAGACGGAGGGATGGATGACGGTCCTGTGTGGGGTGACAGTGACCCACAGTGGCTGCTGGCAGCTCAGCAGTTTCCCCCTGGGTACATGGCGTCCTCACTGCCCAGGTTCCCTCTCCCCAGGCAGTCCATGACAAGACATGCAGGTGTCCAGACCCCTGGAATTGCCCAGTGGGGACCTCTGGTTCTGGGGAGGCTGCAGCCCTTGCTCCAAGGGGGTAGGTATGAGCTGGGGTAGGAGCAGGTGCCAGGAGCCTGCCATGGTTGTTGTAATGGGGGCCAAGAGAAAAATAAATATGGTCTGGGGTGGGGAAAATACAAGGAAAGGAGGAAGGGATGGGGAAGCATGAAAGGATGGTACCTAATTCCCTGCTATTACTATGTGGGGACAACAGAGGAGGAGAGACCCATTGCTCCAGAAGAGCTGTGCCAGCTCCCAGCAGGAGCACAGGCCTGGGCACAGAAATGCTGGCACCTGCCAGCCCATGGCTGCAGGAGCATCAGGGCCAAAGACATCTATCACCTGATATGCAACTTGGCTCAGCAGGAGACCACGGGGAGTACAACACACTGGAGCAAGGCTGAAGTGGGGGGACTGGAATGGTAGAGGCAGAGAGGAAGAGGCAAAAAGGAAAGCAACAAAAGTGCCAGGAAGGAGGAGGGGAGCTGAAGGCATGTCACAGGCTTAAAACATTCACCTTGATGTGCTGTGACAGGTTTAATTTCCAGAGTACAATCATTAAAGTGATGGATGGGAGGCGTTCATCTCGCGCCTGGTGCACTCAGGCCCACCGTGGCTGCAGGAGGGTTTGTTTTGTTGCTGTTATTTATGAGGTTGTTTCTGGAGGAGCCAGGCACTCGTCCAGAGCTAGGGGGACAGAGGAGGGGACGCAACTGATGCTGCAAGAGTTAGAGTGCTGATTTACAGCTGGGCTGCTTAGCTGGATGACTCATTTGTAAACATCGACAAATGCCATTAAAGCTGCATCTCCTTCCTGCCTCTGCCCTGGCACCCTCCCTGTGCGGTTTGATGTGGCCAGCCCCATTCTCCACCATAGTGCTGCCTGCCCACCCTGGAGGCACTATCTGTCCCTCTCCACTGGAAAAATGAAGGTCCTGTCTCCTTGAGGGTCATCCAGGGCACTGGGAAGATGTAGGACTGTCCCATGGTGGTGGTGGTGCCCCATGCGAATGATACCTGGATGGGCTTATGCAGCCAGGGCTCCCCACTCTCTGTGCCTTTGCTGGTCTTGGCCCCATAACTACTTTTGGCAATGATAACAACTTGTTACTTGTGTCACCAATGCTCCAAGGAGCTTAGGGTGACCTGGCCCCATTAAGGTGTGACTCCATCCCTATAAGAGCACTCCCCAGCCTGCTGCAGCCTGTGACCCCTTGCCACCCTGCAATCCGCACACTGCCCTCACTCATCCATCCGATGCACCCACGGACTTCACGGCCCCTCTTTTCTGGCTCAGANCATCCTCAGCACCCCTCGTCCCACACTCTCTCTTGCACCCCTGCATCCCTCCCTCTTCCACCCGCCCTCCTCCATCTCCTTGCTCCTGAACGTCCCATCTGCCCTTGATCTCTGTCTCCCCCCTGCACCCCTGAGAACTCTTCACCGGCCTCCTCCACCCCTCCACGTTCCCCCGACCCCCGCCTGCCCGCGCCCTGCCCCTGCCCCGGTCCATTACCCCGTCCCTGCACGTCCCTCCGCCGCCCCCTGGCGGCCGCCGCTGCCCGCGCGAATTGACCCGAGGCGGCCGCCGTCGTCGCTCCGGGAGCCGCTGCGTCCGGTCTCCACGGCAACGCGGGCCGGACCGCACGGCGCTGAGTGGTCGGGACCGGGACCGGGACCGGGACCGGGACCGGGACCGAGGTGCCCCGGGCTCCCGGTGCTTTAGGGAGCCGGGCTGGGATCGAGGGAGCCGGACTGGCCCGGGGGCGATGGTGACTCGGGGCCCGGACTTCTGCTCCGCTGCGGGGGCAAGCAGAGTTACAATGGAGCGGGCCGTGCCCTAGGGAGCTGGGCAGGCGCTCGCTGCAGGGAGCAGGGCTCTGCCACAGTCACCCATACGGGCCTCGAGGAGCCCAGGCCAGGCTACAAAGCGCAGCTTTGCTGTGCTGTGCTCTGTGGGCCGATAGTGGGCAGGGCTGTGCTATCCAGGGAGAGCCCTTCCACGGGGGCTGGGCTGTGAGTCATGACCCGCAGGTCAGCGGGACAGCCGTGGTCTGTGGAGAGGGCTGGACTCAGCTGCAAACTGGGGGCACAGCGGGGGCTGCTCCCCTGCAGGGAGGGGGCTCAGCGCCACCAGGAGCCCAAGGAGGGGCGTCGGGTCTCTGGGAGTGCCCGGCTCTTGGCAGCAAAGGCTTTGTGGGCGCAGGAGCAGCACCTGTGAGGGCTTTTTCTTCTTGTTTCTCAGATGCTTGCTCAGGTGCATGACGAGCCCAAAAACTCTGACTCTTTTCGGAAGAGTGACTATGACAAGAAGGTGAGCGGAGAAGCAAAGAGTGCCTGACGTGGGTGGATTGTCTGGCAGGCAGGGAGAGGAGAGAAACAAAAAACCTTTAGCCTTTGCATCCGTCGTTCATCACACCTTTTAGTATCTGCTGTTTGGGCTGTGGCCAGGAGGTGTCCTCTCTGGACCCCGGAGCAGGGCTTTTGGAGACTCCTGGAGTTTTGCCGCGGGGTGGCTCCTCTCATGCGTTGCCAGAGTCAGAAACCCTTAGCGTAGAGGAACGGCTGTTTGTTTGAGTGATTTCTCCTTCCTTCCTCCCAAACCGCTACTCCCTAAGGTGTCTGCAAGAGAGGCAAAGAAGAAGAAAGTCATATTCTGGGGCATTGAGGTGCCTGAAACACTCAGTTGGCATAGCTGGGAACTTGGAAAAGAGATGATCAAACACCTGACCTTGAAAAATATTCATGGGAAAGCCCAGAAGCTGAGTTACAGGTGCGTGGGAAGTTTGTTTGTTCTTTGTGCTCCTCACGCTCTCTCTGCATCTTCACTCCTGCTGTATCAGTCACATCAGCACCTTTTCTCAGAATCACCTTCCCTCTCTCCCCTTGAGTGCTGTGTTGGAGACAATGTGTGCACCCTTACATTGCAGGACAGAAACCTGCTAATTCAGAAACACAGGCCTTGTTCCTGGCAGAATTCTGTTAAATGAAATGCCTTGTTTTAAATTCTGTTTTGCTGATACTTCTGTCTGTGAGGCATTTCCAGTCTAGTGAGATTTTAATTGTGGATGTATGCCAGCCAGTTGCTAGCATGACCTAAAACCTCTGCTTCCAGAGTCCCTCTGGATGTTGAGCCATTCCAGCAGTCCCTGTGACCCTCCCTGCTCTGAAACGCTAATGTGTCTGCCCTATGTGTTTTGCTCATACTGCATGTCCTGAAAACATAAAATATTGTTCAAGGAAGGGGTAAGTACTTAGAGCTGGGAATAGGTTTTCAGGACACCTGGGTTCTGTCCCTCTCTACTATTTTACTCCCAAAGTACCCTTGGGGTCCAGTGTGTAAAGTGCTTCTAAATTGTGGGGTCTGGAGGTGTTGGTTATTTATTCTCTTTTCTGCTAACTTAAGCTGCCCACCCTCAAACAAAATCTCTTGTTTTGATTTTGTTATCTAGAGCTCCCTCCACGCCATTCTTCTTCACTGTTTTCCCGCAGCCGATTACTCTGAACCCTGGTATGTCTGTAGCTCTGCCCATCGTTTTCCGGCCCAGTGAAAAGGTAAAGCAGCAACATCACAACTGCTCTCAAGGCTCAGGCTGCATTCCGGGGGAGGAGAGTGGGCCTCTGCCTCTCTTGTCCTTTCTGATTTGTTTTCACTAGAATACATGAGTCCTTGGGGAAATTCTAGCATAGAAGGAGTGGGCAGAATGACCTTCCTGATCTCTCCACATCTTCATTACCTGAGGGAGCCCTAATTCCTGACTTATCTGCAGAGTTTGCCAGTAGTTGTGAGAGGAATCCTCACAAAAAGTATTATTCCCAGTTTTTCATGTACTACTTCTGCCTTTCAACTCAGTGAGACAAAGTGTTTTAACTGTCCACACCTGGTTTGATCCCAAGGAAACACATCTGGGTGGTTTTATTGCAGAACCTTGGGTTGAGGGGCTCACTTTCTGCCTTCCTACAGGAGATTCCAAAGCCTCTACATTCAAGGGCTGCTGGTTTTCTAAAGGGCTATGTCAGGGGCCTCCCTTCTTTTGGGTGGAGGGTGTTTCTGTAAGCTTTATTTTAAACAACAATGATTCTTTTTATCCAGACCCTTTTCTTATTGTTCAGGTTGTTTGTAGTGTCTGTCTTGGCTCTGAGTATTGGTCTCTGACTCTTGTGGATAGCTGTATGTCTTTGATGTGTACCTCTGCCCTAGCCATAGAGCATGGTCATTGGACAGACTCCCAGTACCCTGCTCTCTTAGTACCATGATTTTCTGATGACTGTTCAGTGTTCCCTTTATGAAATAAGCTGCTGGCCTTGGTCCATTTTCAGTGAATAGTTTGTCTGCAGCACATCAATCGCTAAAGCAGGAGGCTGCCTTTCTTAGAGAGAGCAAGGACTGTGTGTGCTGCAGTGTCCAAGGTCTCTCCTTACCTGTATAAGTGTTACTCAGGAGGGCTGACAAATGGGAAGCATAGAAAACACATATCTTTCAATTCCTTCTATCTTGGCTTGTTAGCAGATGTCCTGAGGCTATTTGTACGCAGTGCTGTCAACGCTGCATCTTTAAGTTGTGTGTTATCTGCTTGGATCTCTAGCTGACAAAGCATTTAATCAAAGATTGATACTTCTGTGCTCATGGAGCTCAAAGAAAAGGCTGTACATGCTTCAGTTCAGCTGAATTGGGATCTTGAAAATACCGAAAGAAATCCATCTGCATTGAAACTAACCAGGTGAAACTAATGTGGCCTTGCTTGCTCTCCGTGAGGGTGTTAGTGTGTTCCCTGACAGAGGAGTATGCCTGAGTACCTTCCACACTGCCTGCCTTTTCTGAGTGATTCATATGCTCTCTGTCCTACACAGAGGCCTCCACTAGTGCCTCTGTTGCCAACATTTTTTCCCCAACACTTGCAGTGGTGAAGGTGACAGGTATTCATGGGTGGAGTTGCAGCACCTGCAAGGTGGAATCCATCTAACTGCTGTCTCCCTTTGCTTTTCTGTGCAGAGGGATTATGAAGACAACATCTCCTTTATGAAAGCTGAGGGTGAGTTCTCTGTCAGCCTGCATGCTATGCTTCCACGCTTCTGTCTGTCCATCCCGGCCGCTGTCCAGTTGCCTGTCTGTGCTATCCACAATGCTACGGAGGTGACGTTTCCTGTGTGCAACGTTGGGTGAGTGAGAGGTGGCGAAGCAGACACTTTCTGTTTTGCCAGGTATTTTGCCACTTTCTTGGACTCTCCAGTGAATGCAGCTCATTCCCGTGGTTATTAGTTCTGTTGGCTGTCTTAACAGGAGACAAAACTCTGCCTTCCCTAAGGTCTTGGCAGAAAAGGCAACAGAATGGTAGTACAGGTCACTGTGGGCACATCTTGGCATCTCACATCTGTTTGTTGCCAGCATACGCTGAGAACCATTCATGCACAGGAAGTAGGTGGGGACAAGCACAGTGTCACTGAGAACACCCCACATTCACTGGAGAGGCCTGGGCTTCTGTTTAACTGAAGGCAACCTGCCCAGCATGAACAGGGAGAGATGAGCTATGAGCTGGAAACATTTTAGTCATTTAGGAGCAAGAATGCTCCCAGTTACCAAGGTTTGTCCTATTTTAATGAGGAAGGACAGTACTGTAGAAAGGAATGCAGTGAAGTTCCCAGGCAAGGAGGAGGTGTACTTCCAACCAAGTGGTTCCAGCCATTTCCAACCACTGTTTCAGTCTCCACTTGGAGAAATAATTTGTTACAAGGAAGCGGCCCAGGATGTTGGAGGATAAGGATGGTAAGCAACACACAGCTTAGATCAATAAAATAGAAAAAGCTAATGGCATATCATGTTCTTTGCAGAAATCAAACAAGCAAAGGGGGTTCTGGAATATTGAATAAGGTATCAGGGAAATGGTTCAATCCTCTCTTCTCACTTGAGCATATAGCAGAGGAACAAATATTCATTTGGAATTAAGTAGCTTCAAATTTAGATACAGGAAAAGCAGATACTTAATTGTGGAACTGATTTGCTTGCTATCACCTTATGGTCATTAATAAAGTTCTTAGCTGTAATAACTAAGATTCATTAAAATGTGAACAGAGCATTTGCAGAGACTAGAGACAAATTTCTTCACAGCATCACATATTTGTCCAGCTGTATTTAGGATTCTTCCATTCAGTACTGGTTGCTTCACATCCTAACTGAATAACCTATTGGGAAAGGCTCATCCTATGCATGATTGCACAGGCAGCAAATGATCCATTGATCTGCTTAGACTGTATCTCCATTTCCTAGTGATCTCGTTAGCATCTTTGCCTGGGAGACACCAAGGCCTTTCATCATTGTTCCTACGCGTGGCACACTGAACCCAGGTGCTGAGTGCATGGTCAAGGTGGTCTTCAAGCCCAAGGTGGCTGGGGTGTATGATGCAGCTGCAACATGCTGGTTTGGAGGTGAAGTGAAACAAAAGAGGACAATCAAGCTAAAAGCCCTGGGTGAGTCTTTCTTGCATTTCACACTCAAAGAAATGTGTATTACCCCTAACTCCAGAATAGCATTCCACAGGGTTACATGGAGGGCCTGCACTCTGAGGCTCTGCCACATTTGGCTCAGTGATGAGCAAGTTAATCCCACAGTTTGAAAGTGGCCTGTGGAATTCTCTAATGTACTTTTGCCAATTTGGGAGTGTTATCTGAAGAGACAGAGGGTCCAATATGCCCCGTGGCATGCTTTGGCCAAACTAGCATTTCCAAGGCCTGTTTAAGTTGAGAGAGGGGAAGAAATGAGAGAAATGCACTGGAAAAAGACTCCACAAACTTCTGGCTTTCTCTGCACTCAGTGTCTCCTGTCTGTCCCTGCTAGACGGAGAAGCAGAGGGAAATTTCTAAAGCTTTCTGGATGCAAGCTAAAATAAGCAATGATTTAATTAGCAAGTCCATGCCTGAAGTGACTTGTATGGCCACTGACAAGCAAAAAAAGTGATTCTGTGTTAAGTAAATTAGGGCTAGAAGGGAGATTATTTGGTTCAAATCAGGGCCAACTTTGAAGGCAGATCTAACTTTGGAGTTATCTGAGGTTCTTCAGAGGCTTGTCCAGTTGAGTGTTGAATATTCAAGAGTGGAGGTTCCACCTGTCTTTCCTAATCCAGTATACTATTCTCTTTAACAGCCAAATACCCCTGTCTGTGTGTGAGTGTGCCAGGAAAGAAGTCTGAAGGTGTACAGCCTGGAAAGTTTCAGGATGTCCTGTGTTTTGGATCAGTACCAGTGGGGACAACTGTGGAGAAGTCTGTGGAAATCTTCAACATGTCTGTGGTATGGGGAGAAGGAGATTGACTTCTTGTGAGAAGCTGGCAAGCTGATACATTGCTCTGGGATATGTGGTCTTGTGTGTCTCCCTTAATGCTGCAAAAATAACCTAAGTGTGAATGTGAATGAAGCAGAGGTGATGAGCCTTCCCCTACCAACCATGCTATTCACCCTTGCCTTCCAGCTACAGTGCTGGCAACTTAGCCATTTGCAGTGTGGTATTGCAGTTTCCCCCTGCTTCCCTTCTGTGCTTAGTCCAGATCACCATGTCCTTTGCATCCTGCAGCTCTCCTGCTCACTCTGGACAAGTCCATTAGTCCTGTATGGCAGTTGTGTCAGTCTCAAATTGGTGTGTGTGTGTGTGTCCCAGGCAACTGACGGATCTTCTGCTGCCCTCTGTGGACTGCAGCCCAGAGAATTGTTCAAAAAGTCAAATGGATTTGAGCACCTTGTTACTTGTGCCAGCTCAGCCCATCCCAGCCTCTTAAGTGATGGGTGTACTCAGAGATTGCTGGCATGGATGACAGCAGTGCTGACTCCTCCGCAGGCCCTGCAGCTTGGGAGTGGAAAAGACACACTCATTTTTGTACTGTTATTATTCACACTGCAGTGGTGCTCAGCATTGCCAGGCAAAGATCAGGACAGTTTTTTTAAGGGTCTTGAGTAAGGTGTCAGAGCGCCAGCTTTGTTTTTATGGGAAAAGAAGACCCATAAACCAGGGATAGAGGGAAATAAGTTACCTGCCTGCATGCTCCCCTGGTCACAGGAGTCACTTAGGCTATTTTGGCCCCTAGGGACACCTTGAGCCACCTTTCCACCTACCAGGAGGCGCACTCCAACTGCAGAGATCACCCAGAGTTTTGCTGCAGCCTGCTGATTTCTGAGCATGTTGTGGGGGCTTGTTGCCACCCATTCTCCATCAGAACAAGGTGGCAGAGGTTTGCTGCACAGCAGTTCTGTGGTGGCCTTGGCATTCTTGGTGGAGTTCAGCACTGCTGAAAACTACAGTTCTTACCTGATTAGTGTCCTTCATTCAGAGCCATGTTGGCTCCTTTGTTAACCTGTTTCTTTTCTACTTGTAGGTTGATGCACCGTGTAGAATAGAACAAGCAAAAGACAGTCTGCTTCGTGATTATGTTTTCTCCTGTGATGTGTCCCATGGCGTTGTCCCTGCCAAAGGGAAGCTGGTCTTGTGCATACGGTTTCAGCCCCAAATAGTGGGAGAGCACAGTACTGACTATTTCACTATCACATCTGCGGGATGCCACTTGGCAACTGTTCTGAAAGTGGTTGGCTCATGTAAAGGTACCAAAGCCTTTCCTGTTTCTCCCTGTCAGCTTCTTACCATTGGAGGGAAAAGGTTAGAGCTTGGGGAAGGACCAGGAACTATCACAGCCTTCAGTCACAGACTAAACTCCTGCTGGGATCTGGCTGTCCCTGGTGTACCGTTTGGGATTTATACTTGCTTGACTGTTTTAAGTGAATGTCCAACTGTTTGCTAGGACTAGTGGGTTTGCTGAAGAGTTTAATCTGTTTGGGAATATCAGTTAAGTGCAGCAGTGTCTTGTGACATGTTGGAAGAAACAGCTGTGACAGGTCCAGGATCTTGTCTTGCATGTTGTGCTAGGTCCTTCCGTGTCCCTGCACCAGTATTCTGTGGACTTTGACTGGATCAATCTTGGAGAAAGTTTGATGCGGACACTGAAAATCAGCAACACATCAGATGTCCCGGCCTATTATCAGTTTGATATTGATTGCAAAGGGAGCGTCTTCTCCTTGGATCGCCCCTGCGGAGTCTTGGAGGGCACAACAACACTAACACTGAAGGTGATCTTTCGACCTACTCACCCGATGAATTATCACCGCAGAGTCGTGTGCCTTGTCCACCACCAGGTATGGGAGGCAAAGGGTAGTTTCATTGCTGTGATACTTTAGAGGCACTGCATTTTCATTGATAGTTATCATAGAATCGTTAAGATTGGAAAAGACCTCTAAGATCATTTAGTCCAACCATTAACCCAGCACTGCCAAGTCCATCACTAACCATGTTCCCAAGTGCCAGATCTACATGTCTTTTAAATACCTCCAGGGATGATGATTCAACTACATCCCTGGACAGCCTGGGGTGACAGCCATTTTGGTGAAGAAATTTTTCTCATTATCCAATCTAACCACTGCCCAAACACAACTTGAGATCATTTCCTCTTGTCCTATCACTTCTTACCTGGGAGAAGAGACCAGCCCCCACCTGGCTACACCCTCCTTTCAGGTAGTTGTAGAGAGCAATAAAACTCCCCAAGCCTTCTTTTTTTCTGGGCTAAACACCCCCAACTTCCTCTGCCATTCCTCATAAGATTTGTGCTCCAGACCCTTCCCAGCTTCATTGCCCTTTTCTGGACACGCTCCAGCCTCTCAATGTTTTTCTTGTACTGAGAGGCACAAAACTGACCATAGTAGTCAAGACACAGTCTCACAAATGCTGAGTACAGGGGGACAATCACTGCCCTGGTCCTGCTGGCTGCACTGTTTTTGATACAAGCCAGGATGCTGTTGACCACCTTGGCCACCCAGGCACACGCTGGCTCATGTTCAGCTGTTGGCAGCCACAGGTGCTTTTCTGATGAGCAGCTTTCCAACCACTCTGCCCCAAGCTTGTAATGCTGCCTGGGGTTATTGTGACCCAAGTGCAGGACCTGGACTCTTGTTAAGCAGAATCCCCACGCTGCAGGTTCCTATCAGCAATAGGATGTGGACAGTCAGTAATGCCTGTGGATAGGGTGAGGTGCATCCTCTGTGGCTCTTCTCCATTTAGGTCTCTCTCCTAACTTTAGCTGCATAGCTGTGCACTGATTACCTTCAATTTTCACTCCAGTTTCAAGAAAGTTCTTGTCTCACATCGAGATGTAAAGTAAATAGCAGCCTAAAACTGCAGATGCTAAGCCTTTCCCAGCATGGTTTTGGAATTGAGATACTGGTATGGTGTAACTCTCAAAGCAATCACATGACAGTTTATTACTTTTTAGCCTGTCTTCTGTTTTCCCAGGAACCCATGTATGTGGACTTTTTTGGTACCTGCCATTCAGACACAGCTAAGCCAGCCACCCTTCAGAAAAGACACCTCTCCTGGTACCGAACCAACATGGTGAGGGGACTGACCTTCTACCCCCCTGATATCCTGAGTGTGATGCTGAAGGATGGGAAGTTGCAGATGGATGAAAAGGGAGCTCTCATGCTGCCCCCTGAGGTATGAGCTGCTCTCCCTGGAATCTAAGACACTTCCAGCTCTTCTCTAGATATGCTGGGTATCTGTTGTACAGAAGACAGATCCAGAAGGGCTTGCAGGTGCCAGACTGATTTCTTTAGTATTTCTGCTGTTGATGTTCCCAGCACACACCAACACTATCTTTGTCAGCTGGCTTTTACCCTAGGTCAGCCACAAAGCTTCTTTCTGGCTTTAACTCAATCATGGGGTCGTCTTTTGCTTCATCTTTAGTTTCAGATTGAGGCTTACAAACAGAAGCCTCCTTGAAGCCTAGACTTTGAGCTGTCCTAGGAACTCTTACTGAAGTGCATGTTGCATGCCCTCTTGCTCGTGAAGGCAATCAGTACCTGGTGTCTCCCACAGGCACACTTTCCCTACTCACACTGCAATATTTCCATCCTGTAGATTTCTGAGGACCAGCCGCCCAAGGAATACTTTGAACCCAATGCCATGGCTGAATATTTCTACGATGGTGTAAGCAGCGACCTGGCCTTGTTTCCTGCTCATGTTAGTGTCAGCCCCAGGGAGTATGATTTTGGATGCTGCATGCCACCACACAAGCCAGAATCTCTTTCTCTCTGTGTGACCAACCACACCAAAGGAAATATCATTGTTGCCTGGACTCCAAGCCATGGCAGTGCCTTCCAAGTGCGCCCTGAAATCTGTGACATGCCACCATTGAAGTCTTCAACCTTCTATGTCTTTTGCAGGCCCACTCAGGTCAACAGTCTTTATGCAGCAGAGCTGGAAGGTTTTGCTGTTTACAAGGTAAGTAAGAATTACTAAGACCAGAGATGACCTAGCAAGCAACTGTTTGCAGAATAAAGTATTTTGGGGGACTTAAAATTCAGTTTAAACCCTTAATTTTAAATTTGAAAAGCTATCACTTCTATTAACTCTTTTGACCACTGCTTTGATACACTGTTGGGTTAAAGTTTCTCTTTCACCTGTGTCCTGGCAGAGAAATGACAGAACAAGTCACAGCTCATGCATGTGCACAGGTACACTTGCTCTTACCCTAGGGAACATGAAGCATGGTACGCCTCACTGAAGGAGGAATTACTATGAATTACTGCACTATTAGTGTAGATGTGAACCTGCACAAGAATGGTTATTGTGGCCTGGGTGATGGGCAAGAACTTGGTCTTTGTGTGGCCCTCCACAAGTAAAGCTGTGGAGGGCACTGTCTCTCTTCTCCCAAGTGACATGGGATTCACGTTACACGAGTCTGCAGTTACAGGAGATTTAGCACCCAGAAATGTCCTGGTAAGTGAAACTTAGCATTTGCCAGTCTCTCTCTTTGTTTCTCATCTGGCAATGGTCAGTCCTTCTTTCCTGAAAATGTCAGTTCCTTAGCCCCAGGGATGTCATTGAACAAGCAGCTGCGTGAGGTAGTATGTGCACTTGGTCTCTTCCAACTCAGATTAATCTGTGATTCTGTGAAGGCACCTTGCCTTCCTGCACACACTGTGCTGTCCCTTGTATGTCTGCAGGTGATGAGACACTACACCAACGTTGAGAATGATGCCACCATCTGTCCGTCGTGGTGCCTGACTGTGAGGCTGAGAGCACACACATATGAAGCAAAACGGGAGCACTTCATTCCACAGTACATCCTGGATGTTCCCAAAGTGTGTAACTGATTGACCTTTGGATCTTTGCAGAGACACTCAGTGTTTGCCTCTGAACTCTTTACTTTGTCTCCCATTGCACTGAGATGTGTCTTTGGTGGTTTCTGATGGTGTGGAGGCTCCTGCTGTGGTGCAAAAGTAGTATGCTGTTTCTCCTGCATTAGCTTCCCAGCCTCCATCATGTCAGCTGTACTGACCATCTCATTAGCTCTGAGAGAAAAGCTGTTGGGATCACCTTCCTTTCTGTTCAGGTGGACATAGGCACTAAGAAGGGTGTTCAGTCCCCTCCCAAGAGCCTCAAAAACTGCATGCACTTGGGCAAACAGAATCCTCACTTACGAAAGAGAAGTGGTTGTAATATAGAGGGGAAGGTTCTCTCTCTTCCTGCTGTTTCTGTAGCACAGTAAGGTATTTTTCCTATGAGGTAAAGTGAGATCTGATCCTAAGAAGTGAGAATAGTCTTGAGAACCTCTTATGAAATCTCCTCAGCTAATCTAAGGCATGCAGCCTTTATTTGATGTGCATGAAGTGGAGCAAATTCTAGCCTGCTGGAATTCGTCATCCAGGATGTCACTATCCATGCAGAAACTGCAGGCACCAGCAAGCAGCTCACTTACTGGATGGGCAAAAAGCATGGCATGATGGAAAATAGCTTCACCAGTCCCATGAGCCCATGAGGGCCACTGTGGAAAGGAAAAATCATTATTTGTGTACCCTTGGGTGGTTTCATTTCTTTTCTTGAAAAGAAGCAGTTAGAAAGTTCTCCACAGACTCAGGATAGTGCCTATTGGCACCTGGAACTGAATATAGTGAAAACTTTTTCTTTAAGCTGGTTTTTAAACCCAGTGAAAGCAACCCTTTTTGCTTGTCTCCACCAGACTTTCCCTCCTGCGGTTTGTGACACTGATACCTACTGCAGCATGCTGTTGTCCAACACGAGCACCTCTTTGATAACCTTCAGTGTGAACCAAACTGCCTGTCCCTCTGTTTTGGTCAAGCCCAGCTCAGGACACATCATTCCGGGAGGCCACCAGATTTTCTTTCTCTCCACTCACCCAGTTAACACAGTCTTCCAGCAGCATGTCCTGCCTTTGGAGCTGAACTCTTATCCTGCATACACCAAGGTAAGGAGAGGGAAGTGGGAGATGGTGAGCAAAGTTTTGTTCCTTTGTAGTCTTCCCTTTTCACAGTGACTTGCACTGTGATGCTTATTACATCTCCTAATGGTTAGTTTGGATTTTTCTCCTTGGAAATAGGAATGAATGAATATTTTCAACATTTAATATGGAGTCAACATTGCAGAAAGAAGGCCTTTGTGGTGCCAAATATCCTGTACCCCTTGTTCCTTGCATTTCCTGTATTATGCTAAGGGCCTGACTTGACACAGGGCACAAGTCTAGAAGGGCACAGCCTAAAGCCCTTCCCCTCCTTATTAAGATCCAGTTTGTTCTTGCTTCTCTCTTGGAAGGAGCAACATCTTTGCAAGGTTCCTCCAGAGGTAGCTAAGACTTCTAGCTAATGTCTGTTACTTTTTCTCTTAATTCCACAGGAGATTGTTCTCCAGAGTTGTGGGCAGTCCCTTCTTTTGCTCTTAGAAGGTGGTGGAATTCTCTACTTCAAGCCTCTCCATATAGGGACCCCCTCTACACGAATGTACACCATTAAAAACTGCACAAGGCTACCCATGGTTTTCACATGGAAGATCCGTCAGTCTGACAGTAAGATCTTGTCTGTCAGCCCCACTGCAGGGATCCTCCAGCCCTATGAAGCCCTGGTAAGTTCAAGTTCTACCAAAGTTGTAGTTTGCTCTCTACAACACAACCTCAGCCTGGCTTTGAATATCTGGATGAATTTTTGAATCTTTGACACAGATGGAGGTGGTGTGTCTGTAGAGAACTAGGTTAGCTATAGTGGAGGAAGGGACTGTGCATTAAATACAGTTGTTGAGGTGTTTGGGTTTATCTCTGGACTGGACCTCCTGTGAGCACTCTTCCCTCCTGTTATTGCAGGCTCAGGCATGGACTTTTACTCCTGACAAGGAAACCAAGTATGTGCTGCGAGCTATGGTGTTTGTGAAGTGGAAAAGCCCAGACCCCGTGTCTCCCAGAGATGTCCATTATGTCTTACGGGTCATTGGAGAAGGGGCACTGGGCACCATCAGGGTAAGAAACAGGCGCCCACTGAATAGTAGTAGAGGGGACTAGGGTGGGATGGGGGTCTTGGACTTTCCCTTTTTGCACAAGCTGTACTGGAGGCAGCCAATAAGGATTCACAGCAAAATTCCCAGATACTGTTTTCAGTGTAAATGACAGTACTCATTCTAGTGGCAACGTTATACATGTCCTGCCAGTTCAAACACAACCTTAACAAATCCTCTGGGATTGCTCTGTTCCAAACTAAACCAAGCCAGCCATTTGGCTCCTTGGGAATTATAGTTCTCTCCTCTCATTCGGTCTGCTCTCCTTCTTCATTTGTTTTGCTGTTAGTCTGATTTCTAAGTGAAGTGGACCTTTTAAAGTGGTATAGCCAGTACACCTCCACCTGGCTTTCCTCCTGTTAACTGCAGGTCTGTGCAGCCACTTTCACTTTTAGTCAGGTTTCTTAATGAACCAGAGGTAAATAAAAGAATACTTTGCAAGTCATTGCCCCATGTCAATCATGTTGATTGATGGGTGATAGTGTCTTTGATGTACTTAGTCGTCATAAATTGTATGTGAGTGCACAACTAGCCAAAAGAGAGGAGGACTCTTTAAGCAGTCACAAAAGGGCCAGCAAGTATCTCTCTGCCTTGACCCCAGTGCAGCTGGCCAGCTAGTGTTCTTATAGACCTGAATATGCTACACCCTACCCAGCAAACAGCCTAAAAAACAGTAGGAGAAAGCATTTGGAGGAGGGATTAAGTCCCTTTTAGACCCTTCCACATTTTATCATGCTCCAACTCCCTGAAAGGAGTTTGTAGCAAAATGGGTGTTGGTCTCTTCTCCTCAGTAATAATAGGACAATAGTAAATGACTTAAAATTGCACCAGGGGAGGTTTAGATTGGATACTTGGAAAAATTTCTTCAGGAAAGGGGTTGTCACTCATTGGAATGGGCTGCCCAATGAGGTGGTTGAGTCATCATTCCTGGAAGTATTTAAAAGACATGTAGATGTGGTACTCAGGGACATGGTTTAGTGGTGGCACTGTCAGAGTGAGGTCAATGGTTGGACTCAGTGATCTTAGAGATCTTTTCTAACCTTAACAATTCTATCTCCCAGGGCATGCCAGGTCCTACACAAAGCAGAGAGTCCTTTGCACTGCACTGCACGTGCCAAGGGATCGGCATGTGGTGAGATGAGTGGTGGCTACTCTCAACCACTATGCTTGACATGTTAAAGTGACCTCAGCATGGTGGGTTTCTATTCCAGGCACAAAAGGAGCATCTGGACCTTGGAAATGTTCTAGTTGGTGATCAAAAAAGCTGCAGCATTGTACTGCTAAATGATGGCATCTGTACTCTGAATTACATCCTCAGTGTGGAACAACTCTTCACAGGGCCCCATCACCCTGAGGAGGTCTGCAGCGATCCACTGGGTACTGTAAAGGAATTAGCATGGGACAGGACCTTAGTTTTCCCCTCTTTTCTCCAAAACCAATCTAGAATTAACTTGGAGGTTGGACTGCTTGCTGGCTGGCTTGCACTGATTCTCTCAAACTTTAAGTTGTCTGCTCCTTTGCATAGGACGTGACTTTTCTATCTTGCTGGAAAAAGCATAATCCAAAGTCTGACAATTGAAGTTAGACCAATCGGGACCTTGAAATAAGATATAATTTCCCAGCAGAGGAGGAAGTTAAATAAAGGACCTTACCAGAAGAAATGTTGGAGCTCAGCTCTTAGCAGCCTTTCTAGAGGACCTCTGGTTGGGAAGTTCCCTGTTCTTTGCTGGCCAGAGGCAATCTGGGTACTCCCGATGAGCTGCCTACAGTTGTAGTCTGGAAATCCCAAGTTCTGCAGCTGAAGCTCATCCTAACTATTAGGCAAGGGGTGGCAATGGCTAGAGTGCAGGTAGACTTAGTGATCTGTGTGCCACAACATGTGTGGTGTAAGAGACAGTAATGCCAAGAGCTCATACCACCTCTTGTATCCTACAGCTCTAGAGCTGGAACACTCCAGAGGAACCGTCCCTGCAAGATCAAAAGCTTTTGTCCGAATAAAAGTAAGGCCAGCCCGTCGGCTGCATTACACCTGGTCAATCAAATATGCTATTTGCACACCCAGAGGTGAGATGGATGTTTTGGGATGTTCAGAGATGGGGGACAGTGTTTGTAAAAGAAGAGACTAGCAAGACAATAAGTTTTCAGCTTGGAAGGTGAAAAATGTAATGTCATATGAATGAAAGGGGAAGACAAGATAAAAATAACTGATTTTGATTTTTCAGTGTGAAAACAAGGGGCACTTAATAAAATGATTAGGCTGTAGGCTTAAATCAAAAAAGGTTTTTTTCACATAGTGCAAAACTAAATTGTGTAAATACACTGTTGAAAAGGATCATATTCATAGTCTTTTGGTGATGTGTAAATGCAGAAGTCAAGGTACACCTAGAAGTCAGTGATTTAGGGGTTTTGAGAAGCTGCCAAAGAAAAGACTATGTACAAGGCCCATTCTTTCTTTCTTTGTTCTTGGGAGGGCCTCTTTCCTCTTGGCTGCTGCCTGGGTCATTTTGACTGCAGCTCCTTAATGGTGCATGACTACTTTTTTGTGTTTTTTGGTGTTTCTTTTTCTCCCAAGCTGCAGATCCTGCAAGCAAAAAAGAGGAGCAGCAGCCCCTCTGCTGCATTGTAGCAACAGGGGTCTACCCAACTTTGTGCATCACAGATGCTTGTACAACAGGGATTGCCAGCAGTATCAGCAAGTTGCACATCTGGAAGCTCTTCTCCTTGGACACACTGAATGATTTCTTGGATCAAGACCCAACTCCTGGCGAGCTCATGTACAAAGTTCCCACAAGGCACAGGTGAGATGAGGAAATGGCTCAGAGGATCTTTGAGTCCCTTGCATGAGCCAGACAGAGAAGCTGTGGCTTATTGGCGTGTGTTATAACTCACTGCTGCATGGCACTCTGTTATTCTATCCTAACTGCTGCAGGCAGTTGTTCACCTCCACTTCTCTGCTTAAGCTCCCTTGAAAGGAGCCACAGAAAAAGAGAATAATTTAATTGCAATGGACCTCCAAAAGTGTCTGGTGTAGCCCCTTGCTCAAAGCAGGGACATATAGATCAGGTTGCCCAGGGCCTTATTCAGTTCAGTGCTGAATATCTCTGAGGATGGAGAAACCACAGCTTGTCTAAATTCCTCTTTAACCATTTCCGTGGTAAAAACCTTTTTCTTAGTATCTTACTAGAATATGTTGTATTGCAACTTGTGAGGTTGCCATTCCTGAGTCCTTGCTTCATAAGGCTGAACAAATCCAGGTCTCTTTGTCCATCCTTGTAATCATAGAAGGGTTTGGATTGGAAGGGACCTTAAACATCATCTAGTTCCAACCCTTCTGCCATGGGCAGGGATGCCTTCCACTAGACCAAGTTGCTCAGAGCCCCATCCAGCCTGGCCAATGTGCTCCAGCTCTCAGCCATTTTAGTGGCCCTCCATTGGGCCTGCTCCAGTATGTCAGTGACTTCCCTGTACTGGGAAGCTAAAGAGAGACTTCAGGCTAAGCAGGACTGTCTTATGTCACTCATTCTCATCAGACATACATAAGAAATGTTGAAAAGAAAATCAGAAGGTCTGCCTTATGCTCAGTATCCTTTCTCTCAAAAGGGCCAAGAACATAAGGTCAGTCAAGAATTATAAGGAAGACAGCCAGTGTGGCATGAACTTTCCCCTGTCATGCCCTGATGACCCTTCCTCCTGTTTCAGTTTAACATTTTCTTTCTCTCCTGTGACCAGCACATGCTTGATCCCTCCAGTGTATACCCCTCTCCTGCTGGACTTTGACTTTGGGTCTGCCCCGGTAGGCTCAGATCCTACCATTGTGATGCTTCTGCTGGAGAACAAGGGTGTGGTACCTGTAGACTGGTAAGCAGTGCTCACTGGAGCCCAGCCTTCTTTTTGGGGGTCTGGAAGTGCTCAAAGGGCTATGAGAAATTTGCAGATTAATAGGGTGGGTTTTGTAGGTACAGCTGCAGTTGAGATCTGTTGATGAGTCTAGGTGGGGAAGCAATCAGGGAGCTGCAGATCAGACCAGATGAAATGTGATGTGGCCACCAGCTGGGCTAAGCCCATTTATATTGAATATGCTGACCATAGCCCTGGGGAAGTTGCATATCCTTGTTGCTGACCACCTGATTGGTTCCCTAGGGCCTTCTTGTTTCCTTCGGATCAGAAGATGGACATAGAGCACTGGGCAGAAGATGCTGACCTTACCCCCCAGGAACTGAACCAGATGAGAATTCAGGATAACCAGCTCTTCAGTGTTTCCCCAAAGTCAGGAACACTTCTTCCAGGGCAGGAGAAGTCTGTCCAGCTCTCACACAGGTGATGACAAGCACCCGTTCTTCAGAGCTTCATGCTGTGTGCCAGAACAACACATGCCATCAGTCCCCCTAGTTTCCACACCAGGTTTTCCTTCCTCATCACATGCTCCTCAGCAGAGGCTGGGCAAGTATAAAGTTCCTGAGCATGTCCAGTTTCTGGACCTCACAGAGCTTGTCTTCCTCAGGAGAATGTTTTAATGTCCTTTAACACTGCAGAGCAAAAGGCATTTAGTGTGACATGCTGGGGACACTGGTCTGCCTTGACCTGACTGTTGAGGAGATGCACAAGATGCTGCACTTCCTGTGCTTTTGATTATGTAGTGATATTCTTATTTTTGTCATCAGCTAGAGCTGCTAGCCTTTGCGTGCCTGTAGAAGGTATGAAGAAAGCTGAACACTTCCCCTTTCAAAGCAGACCATATCTGAGAAGTACTGGCATTTTGCTGGCCTAGGAATTTGCGTCCCTAAATAGGTGTATGACTAAAATCAATGTTCTGTCACTCATTCCCATCCAAACACAACTGGGTTCCCTCCACCTTCCTGGGGCCCTTACGCAACAGTGACTCTTTAGCTGGGAAGTGAATTGTATCTAATGTTCTGTGTGACTCTATCATCCTGGGCACAAGGTTGATTTCTACTGTTTTCCTCTCTCTTGTCTTTCGCTGCTAGACATGATTTTATTGGCACTGATCGCCTCCCTGTCCTGCTGAAGATTTCCTATGGCCATGAGATTCTGGTAAGATAGCAGGTGTCCCTTTCTTCCGTTTGCAGAACAACAGCAGGTATGAACTGAATTAAAAGGTGTTTTCCCCAGAAGCTGCATAGTTTACAGGGGGCTGTGGCCTTCCGCTGGAATTTGCACTAGCCAGGCAGTAACAGAGGGCCAAGCAGAGGCATGAAAACAATGTTGTGACAAACTTGTGGTTCCAGCACAGTGATGTAGGCAGAATGGCCCTTGGATGTTGCGTCTGATGGGTTCTTCAGCAAGAGGACTATTATTTATTTATTTTTAACCTTTGTATTTTATTAATGGTGTTAGTGCAGAATTGCTTCTTCCTTCACGACAACTCCAAGTCCAAAACAGCCTTCCCAGGTTTTATGGTCCCTGCATGGTTTCCACACTCTGGTGTAACTCATGGTCAGGACTCCTGTGCATGCTTCCCCTCATTTCATCTGCCTCACTGTGAGTTGTTCCATGCAGTTCCTGGAGTTCAGATCTGCAGCCCATCCTACTTCTCTCCTATGCAGCTTTCCTGAATCTCTCCATGTCATCAACCCTCCATACTCTTCAACCGCCCCCCTGGAATATGCTTTTCTCTAAATATACCACCTGCTGTGATGGTAGTTTGGGAATGCACAGGGTGGCAGAGCATCCTCCAGCTCTGGGGTTACAGGGTCAGCTCCTTCCACAAGCCCAGAAGATACTCCCTGGGTTCCTGGTTGGCTGTAGCCTTTGTCCACCCACTTATTTCTCCTACCAATGATAGAGGAGATTCTTACTCATTCTTCCTGCTTTGCTGCTTTCTAAAGCATCCCAGAGCTGATCTGTGGTGTGTTTTCCCTAAGCAACTCCTCAGGCTTGGAACTAATTTCTCTCTCTCCCTCTCTCTCAAACTGTCAGTTAGAGTCAAAGTCACCTTGTGCTCTGCCAGGCACCACTCATGCCCGGCTGAGCCTTCCTGTCTGTCTCTGAAGTTTCCTATGAGACCATTGTGTTCACACATCTCTTTTATTTTTCTTTTCTTTCAGGACTGTTGTCAGCTGAAAATCCAACCCTTTGACCAAGCTGTTCAAACAGTGGCTTAACTGTGCCTTCCCTCAAAGCCCTTGGACAGGCTCCCTGTGCTCTGCCTGCCTGGCACAATCCTGAGAGTGACTGTGAGCCTTTCACCAGTTGGCCAGTGAGGGAAGAGGCTTTGGAGCACCAGGAGACTATAGGGCATACATCCTCTCTTGCCATATAGCCAATGGCTTTGATGGCTACCAGAGGCCACCACCCTCTGTCATGCTGTCACTGCAGAAGGGACTAGAAAAGTGTGGGATGCCCTGGGGATGAAAAGATCCCTTGGTGCCTTTGAGTTCCGCCAATAGGAGCTGTGGAAGCCAGTCCAGAGACACGGAGCAGTGCAGGTGGCTGCAGCCTGCAGAGATGCAGTGCCACTACTGAGCTGCTGATATCGGAAAGTAGGAATGGGAGATGCTTCTTCTGCAAAGAGGGCAGCTGAGGGACACTGAACACAGTGTGCCTGCTTTCCTTGCAGTCACAGCATGAAGTGCACAGAGGTTCCAGCTCCTGTGGCAGAAACTGCCCTAAGTGTGCTCACATTCCAGGGCTGAGCAAACCCTCACCTATGAGTCTGGTGAAATATGCAGAGCACATGCTAACCTTAAGGGAAGCAAATGCTGTAGTGTCACCCCAAAAGTTAAGCTTTGGAAATTTCGGAAAGCAACAATAAACAGAGGAGGAGCCCATTGGGCTGGGGTATTGCTTGGTTACTCTGTCAAATTCCAAATTATTTGGCTTCAGAGCCGTGCGGTTAGCCACCTGCTAGCCAATGCCTGTTTTTCCTTTGGGTTTAAATTCATGTCTGTGATGACTTTACCTACATGGATAGATTTTGACCTCCTGCTCCTCTGTTTCCCCAACAGAGCCTCCTGCTCTTCTGTTTCCACAACTTAATTTTCAGGAGAAGCTTCTTCTCTATTATTCCTTCCCCATTCAGTGGTAAATTTTTAGTCCTCTGATGGTTTATAGGTACTCTGAAAGACCCAAACTGATCTCCCATTGCCAATTTCTTCTGGCTGTAGGAGGAGACATCTGTAGGGCTTGTGTGTTGCCCAATTCCTTGTGCAGCAGGGGAACAAGGCCTCCCACTGCCTAATGCTTTCACAGATTGTCCTTTGCCTCTTTACCTGTAAGACTGCTTGTTCTCAGAGCTCTGAGATCGTTTGGCCAGGCAGAATTTGCAGCCCCCAGCAGTTTCAGTAGGAAAAGCCCAGCCAGCTGCATGTGTTGCAGGCTGAGGTAGGCTGGTTCACAGAACTCCCTGGAGAGAAGGGCTGGATCCCGAGGAGAATCCCTGAGCACGCAGGTTTTATAAACTGCAAGTGTTTGCACTTCATAGCTCCTAGTTAGGTATTGTGAGATGTTATCACCTGCAGCATGTGTTCTTCAGGCAGCTCTCCTCCCTGGGGAATCTGGCATCCCCTGACATCCCTCTTATGCTCTTAAGTCTTCACTGTGGGATGAAGTCTATGCACTCTAGAAGGAGAATTGAGTGCAGCAAGTCTTCACTTTTCTCCATTTGTCTCTCTTGAACTGATAATCCTCTAAATGTCATATCTTGTGTCAAGTGGAGACTGATGACAGTTTTTCCTGAGCAGTTGTGGTCTGTTGGAATGCAAGGTGGCTTTTTGACTGAAGTTATGTAAAGGGGTGTTTCACTCCCAAAGCTCAGAGAGGTTCCTATCCCTCTTTCCCTTGAAGTTTGAAGGTAAAGCTTTTGACTTTCCCCTACTTTCACTTCATCTGGCAAGCTGTGGTTCTCAGGAGGATGAATACTCAGGTAGTGCTTTGAAAAGATCCTATGTGGGGCCTTGCTAACCTTGTATCTCTAGTTCTTTCTCCCTCCTCATTTTGCTTATAGATCTGAACTGGAATGGGATTTTAAAAGGAGTTGTCATTCTCTGCTCTTTTTTAATCAGCTGATACAGTATCTCCTGCAGGTGTCTATCTTTGCAAATATTCTGTCTTTTGCACATCTATTTGGAAAATAGCCATGCTTCAGGCTTAACTTGCTGTGAATTGCAGCAACTTGGCTCCCATTGGCCCATGCAGAGACATTACTAGGTGACTGCTTTGCAGCCTGTACCCCAAAGCAGACAGCTCAGGGGTACTTCGGGGTGATCCTGCAGAAAACAGTGCATCATTGGTGCATTTTCAGGTGATTGGGGTTTTCTCAAAATGCAGGAGCCTGTATGAATGCAAAATCCTTTCTATGAAATAGCTCTGTACATCTCTCCACTTTGCTTGGAGTGCCTGGTGGCTGCTTTGTGAACAGGATACTGTTGATCATCACTTGATCACTTCAGCTGGGATCTTCTTGCTTTTGGACTTGCTTCTAGCTTTTGGGCTGCTAGACACATTCTTGGAGCACTCCAGAGGACATCCAGATGATCCTTTCCAAGAGGAGGCCATTACTTACCTAAATCCTGTCTTTCCAAAATATTTGGCTGTGACAGCTGCACACTCTCCTATGTACAGTCCAGACACTTTCATTCATGGAGGATTTCCACCACACACTTGCACAGAGAAGCACTGATGCTGATGCCTGGCATAGCAGAGAGAAAAGCAGTCTTTCTGATACAAGAAGAGAACCTTTCAGAGAAAATCTGGAGTAGGTTCTCTATCTCCTTGATTTTTTTCTTAGGACATGCTATCCTGGTATTACCAATTTAAGTTTGTAGCTGTGTGGCCTTCCATTTGGAAAGTATTTCACAGTCCTTGTGCAGTTGTTAGTGACAGGACCAAGGCCCTGTGAGAAAGTGACTGCATTTCTTTCCACTGTAGGTGACTTTCAGCGGTGTGACAGTGGAACACGACCAGCGGTACGTTCATTTTGCATCCACTAATCACTTCTTCGCACCCATTGCTGTTGGACGCTCCCACCCCCCTATACAGGTGAGCATTAGGAGCCAAACCCAGCAGCAAGGGTAGGGAAGGAGCTAGTACTACTGTATCCCAAGGACAGGCAGTGTCTGATGCAATTCTCAGAAAATGGAATGGGCTGCATAGAAAAGCATCACAGGAGAAGTTTGAGGATAGTTCTATGCAGAGTTTGGAAATAGCTGCTGGGACAGCAGCAGGGAAAGTACTTCTCACCATCTCCACTTTGACAAGATTTGGTGTTCACTCTAATCAGAATGCTTATGAGGTGTGTTGGGCTGTTCACTTATTCTCTTGCATTGGATCTGAGTGAAAACTTGCCTAGCTGCTCCAAGTACTCTGGAAATAAATGCGAATTCATTTTTTTGTAAATTAATTTAACTTCCTTTAACACTTATTCAGCAAAAAGGCAGCTTTGATTCTGTTCTGCCTAATTTACTTGGGAAATGAACAAGTCTGAATTGAATTAAGACCACTTTAATACAAGTGTTTTTGCATTTTAAGTAATCCGCTTTACAGTGATCCCTTTAGCTAATCTGTATTAATTTGCCCCTAGTGTGAATTGGCAGGACACCATTTGGAGAGGCACTTTGGTTATCAATGTACGTGTGATGATAAACCTTCAGCACAGCTGCCTATCAGAGCCTCAGTGTTAAATCTGGACACTATGAGGTCTCCTTATTCTTAGGAGATAAGCTGATTAATTAAATATTAATGCTTATCAGCGTCCTCTGGGGAAGTGTTAACTAGTTTAACTTGTACCTGGTATAAAAAGCACTGCTCTTTTTGAATCACTTCAGATTTATAAACTCTACAATGGTGGCTCCATGCCCGTGACATTTGAGGTCCAGCTGGACAACATTGTGAACATACGGGAGAAGAATTTTCAGCATCCTGTGTTTGTCTGCCTAACTCCTAGAGGAGAAATCCCCCCTGGTGAAACAGGGCACATTGAGTGGATCTTCTCACCACTGGAAGCTAAAGCATACATGGTAAGAGCCTCCTCATAACTGAAAGAAACAGATTCTGTTGTTGACCTAAAATTCTTTAGGTTTCTTACTGATGGTTGGTCCATGTAATGCTACAGCTGAATTGAGCTCTATGCCTCCAAGAAGCAAAGAGTCTTGAGAGTGAATGAGTGGCTGGTCTGGTCTGGAAAAGGAGCAGATAAATTTGTCTCATAAGTTTTTTCTTCCCAAGAAGAGATACTGTCCACAACCAGAGTCATCCCAGTATATATTTTTCAAGGATCAAGCAGTAACTGGGAATATCAATAGTATCTGTTCAGATTTGTGGTTCATTGTTGGCCTCCAAAAATTCCTACCAAAGAGACTGAAGTCAGTGTCTTCTATCATTGCAGTGTATGCTGCTGCAAACCTCTGAAAACAGCCTTCCCAAAGACCTCTGTCCTGGGCTGCAGCAGGCAGGCAAGGCCAGAGCTGTAGAATACTTGTTGCTTCACTCTGTGGTGAATGCCTGGATAAATAAACAAATAAATTAAACTTTAAAACTCAAACCTTTGCTCCAAGAGGGAGTCTCCATCCATCTCATACTGTAACTGGCTAATTGACTACTTAACCAGCTTTCCTGGGCTAGCAGGAAAGGCCAAGGCCTGAAAGAGTCAAAGAGACTGGATTTGTCTTTATCCATGCATGGGGTGTATTTAGACCAGTCCATTAGCAAGTATGCTAGCTTATTGCACATCTCTCCCAAATATGACTCTGGACTTAAAACTTTTATCTTGTCTGAGGCAGGTTGATGTTCTCATCCACATCCTGGAGGGTGACTCGACCCTGATTACTTTCCACGGACTAGGCTACAATCCAAATATTGTAGGAGAGGCTGTCACATCCAGGCAATTTTTTTCTTCTAAAGTCATTCCAGGTTCTGCCAAGCTAACTGTGCCTGGGCAGGTAAGTCCAAGTGTGGGATATGAGCAATATGATCAGTCCAGAAATGTGTGAGACAGACTGAAATATGCAAGTGCCCCCATCTTGCAGTAGTTTGTGTTGCAGGAGACTTAATTTGCCATGAGATAGAACAAGATATTTCCATTCCAGCCGGTGATCTAGAGCTCAACTCATGGAAGCTGAAAGGTGTCTTCCTTCCAGCTTGTCACTTTCATAGCCATTAGGACAAAAATGGGTTTGGGTTTGTTAATGTAATTTTTTCTTAGAAGTTACCTCCCATCACAGCTGCCTTTCTTCTGTGCAGCTACAACACCATTTTCTTTGCTAAATCGTTCTCATAAAGACCATTATACTCCTGCTGTACTCTGTCAGGGCTTGGCTGCCACCATTTCCCAGCCAAACTCGGGTGGTTCATAACCTGAAGGCTGACTGCAGGATGGTCACCTACTCAGGCACATGCAGAGGAACGCACTTGTTTAACCTGCCGCTGGCTCAGCAGGAGCTTGTCTGGCCTGGCTAGAGCTGGCCTGCCAGCCTGGACAATCTGCTGTTAAACTCACCCACAGATCCAAGCACAGTGAATGAGCATTACACAGCAGCAGCAGAGGCTTTCTCCTGGCAGGTAAAGGATTCAACATTAGCATGCCTTCCTTGGAGCCAGCCACAGCTCCACATGCTCTTCCACTTCCGGCAGGGCAATTATATTCCTGAGAACAGGAAAGAGAAGATGAGTGAAAACTGCCTCAGTCTGACAATGAAGATGGCATTCTGCAAGGCGCTGTTGTCCAAAATAATGTTTCTTTCTCTAATGACTACTGTACCTAATTAGAGATTGCATTGTGCCTAGAGAATGGGACAAACTAGTAGCATACAAGGTGTATTAGGGATCACTTTCCTAAAACTCACAGTCAGATTGATAGGGATTTTGCACAAGCACACACCTCATGTTTCTCAACTGAAGTAGGAAAAGGCCTGGACTGCAAGTGCTGCAGAGAGAATCGGGGCGTTACTGATCCTCTGTGCTCCTGAGATCCTCTCCTGTCCAGCACCAGTGTTATGTCTTATTCATTGCTCACTCAATCCCACTGCAACACAGCTGGCCTTTTGATGTAAAGTCACTGTAACCAGAGCAAAATTGAGAGAATTGTTACACTCTCTCAAGTTGTTCTAGTAAAGATACCTGGTTAATATTATCTGTGAATTGCTGGACAACTTAGAGATGACTGTATGACTCCACTTCCCCAATGCCCGGGTCCCACCTTCCTTCCCTGCTGTTCCTTCTGGTTTCTCCTTGCTTCCTGCAGGCAGCCACCTTGTCCCATCACAGGATTTACCTTGGAAATATCCCAGACTGCACCAAAGCTGGTCGACTTGTCTTTCTCAACAATATCTCGAAGAGCAAGGCAGTGGTGTTTGCCTGGCAGATAAGCTCCTGTAAAGACATGGTGAGTCCTCTTTGATCTACAGCCTTCCTGCCTATCTCTATTGTGCCATGAAAGGACCTTACAGCTCCATTTTCAACAAGACATTCAATTCTAGGGAATTGGCTTTCTACTAGGTGATGAAAGGAAAAGTGAAGGCAAGGGTTAGGACAGGGAGAACCACAGGAATTCAGAAGGGAAATCTGAAGACTTTGGTGAGGTTATGTGAAGCTGGAACTACAAAATGCGATAACAAACCTCAGGACTCTGTCCACCAGCAAAGGCCACGTTTGTTCTTAGAATCAACTGCATCTCTCTCATGACACATACCTGTGAGGAGGGGTGTGTTCTCTGCGAAGAGAAAGCACACAGGAAGGTTCCAGGACAGTGAAATAGCTCCTCTGGTTTTTTTTTTTTTTTTTTTTAGTTTTTCATTTAATTTTGTTCTCCTCCCTTCGCCCAGGTGTTGGAAATTGCTCCAGAGTCAGGGGTTGCGCAGCCTGGAGAGAGTATCCCCTGCTTCATCACACTGCAACCTACAAGGAATCCCTACTTCTGCAGAATAAATCTGGTGTGTGAGGTGAGACCCAAGAGGTACCTGTGTATTACCATGACCTGGGCATGTTGTTGTGGTTCCCAAATGGCTGACCCCACCAGTCAGCTGTCTGCTGCTTCCAGGTGAAGGAATCCTTCTTTGACACACACTTCTCATTCCTGAAGACACTTAGCTTCATCCTTCCTGATGCTTTAAGCATCTTTCTGTCTGTGTGGCTCACCAGGTGAAGTATAATTGTGCAATTTATGGCTTTGTGAGGGGAGCCCAGCTGCTAGAAGTGATGGTTTGAATGAGAATGGCTTTCAGTGGATGCCAAAGACTTGATATCTGTAAAAAACAAGTCTCACTGCTTTAATATTACTGGGGGCAGAGACTAACAGTAGTGTCCCCCTCAACACTTCCCAGGGTTTTTTTGGCAAGAGAGTATATCTTCTCTGTCTGAGACTTAAAATACCAGTATTTTTTCCTCTTCCTGCCACTGGAATACATGGAAAGCAAGTGGTTTTCTTTCTGGGACCTCCTGAAGGGGAGAAACAGGCATGGACTTGAGCCACGGACTGTTACTTGCAACTCTTTTGTAGCCCTGCTCCCTTCAGTTTTGGTTTGTTTCATAGGTGTTCATCCAGGAGTCCCTGGTTCAGTATGAGAGGGACCTGCAAGAGTGGGAAAAGGAGAAGGAACGTCAGGCTGTGGAATTCACCATCACAGAGAAGGACCTTGGGACTAAAAAGAAGCTAATGTCACCTTCAGTGGTAAGTGCTCTCAAAACCTTGCACCAGCTTAGCTTGGCTCAAGAAACAGCAGCCAGTGTTGACAAGAAACATTCTTTAGGAAAACCTAGGCAGGTTGTTAAGAGGACATGAGACTCTGATCTGTTAAAGACCTCAAAGCTGATCTGTGGTTAGTGGAAAATGAGATCTTGTTTTCTAGCCAAGAATCATCTTACAAACTATTAAATTGCTAGTGACTATCTGAAATTTGGAAGTGCATGAGAAGCCTTTGGAAAAACAAAGCCAGTGGCTCTGGAAGCCAGTGGTTGGATTTTTAACCATGAATAAACACTGGAGAGAAATGTGTAGCTAGCAGTATGGTCTGAATGAAGAATGGAAGATGAGATCATTGACTCTTAGCTGGCACAAAGTTTTAAAAAAATCCTAAGGTCTTGTTCTGCTCTGTATCTTTCCCACATGGTAATTCTTCTTCCCTTTTAAAAAAATATTTTATGTTATTTTTCAGAGGTTATCAGATTCTGCTGAAACAGAAAATCTTCCTGAATCCTCAGCTGTGATCAGAAAATACAAGGTGAGTCAGGCCTGTCTCACTCGTGGTAGAATCAAACTGACTGCTTTAGAAAAGAGGCAGATGCTGGATATCACAGTGTGGGAGTCTGGACAGAGAGCACAGCAGGATTTGTAGCTTCAAGGCTTTGGGAGACAGACTGTTTGGAGGAGCCAGAAGAATCAGACTGTCTGGCTGTGTTCTCTGGCCAGTAACTTTCCAGCTGAGGTGAATGGGAACTGAAATTGGCATCAAACATGCACCCATGACTGGAGAAAGGGGGAAAGATTTCAAATAAGCAGAAAAAATGCACACAGACAGGGCAATCGGTACCTGTACTGGTTTCATTTTGGGGCCACAATGGAATGTGTGCCACAGCAGAAAGCAGCAGGACCCTGGCAGAACATGGTGCAGACTTTGCCCTCACCTCAAGAAGAGCTGTGCTCTGTTCCTCAAGAGAAGCTGCAGGCAGGAACTGCCTAGGTTTAAATACACAAAAAGCTTTAAAGCTCAATTTGCCTGCTTCATCAGTTTCCACTCAAATGCGCAACTGTGGGCACTGCTGTAAGACAGCTTTTCCAGCAGTGGTGGGAAGGTGTGAAACAAGGTCCCAGTGAGTGCTCTGCAGAGTTACCTGGGCCCAAAGGAAGAGCCAGCAGCACCTATAGCCATCAGCAGGATGTGCTGTGGGAATGACAGGGCTCAAAGCTAACCCAAGATGTGGAAAGATTTAGGGGAGGTGAGGGGAGGCTGGGCCTGAGAGGACTGAGGCAACAAGGAGGTGCAGCTTGTTATCTCAGGAGCGCCACTGCAGTGAGGCTGTAGCAGTGCTCCTGAGACCCCATGGAGTGCCTTTGCATGCCTTGCACTGTTCTGTGTGAAGGAATCAGCTCAGGGCAACTCTAGCTTGGACTATTTGCCCTGTGCTGTTTGGTGTGATCAGTGATGCAGGTCAAGGCATTCACTGGATGAGCATAAGGATGGCTGTGGAAAGGTAAAAGCAGTTTCATTTAGTCCTCTAGGGTTTTAACCTCTAGTGATAATTTGGAGCTCGCTGTGTCTGTGTAAGGAGCAGTGCAGGCCCCTAGCCTCATTCCCAGAGGCAGGACAGACATGTCTCAAAGAGCATTGAAGTCCTGCGATGCCTGAGGACTTCTCCAGATCTCAGTGGTGTCCTTCTGGCCCAGGCATCCTGGCTGCTGCTCTAAGAAACTTCCCCCTGATTGCCGGTAATGCAACCTGTCTGCTGGTAATGCAACCCCAAGTTGGCCCATCTAGTGTGGCTGGAGTCAGTTCCTGGTTTCCCTTCAGGTTTGGGGGAGGACAGTTTCCCCATGCATTCCATCCACGTACGTCACTTCTCCTGCAGCACTGCCAGTGTGCTTGCGAGAGCTTCCATGGTAATGGGTTGGAGAACAACAGCCCCAAGTACCTCAGGGAGACCCTGAGGCCCTGTTGACAGTTGGGGCTGGCACACTGGGCAGTGAGAAGGGAACAGACATGACTTCCACTCTGGCTGCTCCTGCCTGTTGTCAGTACTGCGGTGCTAAGATCATTTTGACACCCAAGATCTGGTGGCTCTGGTTGCTGGGCTTTCAGTTCTCAGGCCTGTACTCAAACCTGCACCAGCCTACTTGTGGCTAAAGGACCAACTATATGTCTGCCATTTCTTTCTCTCCAACAGACATTACCCCCTATTAAAAGCCACCCTACACCCAGTCAGTCACCTGGACACATTGAGAGAAAGCTGCTGTTGGACAAAGACGCCAGCCAGGTGTGGGTCAAACCAGAGCCTCCCATGCCCTTGCTCTTACACCTTGATGTGTCAGCCAGGTCCTATGCTATTGAGGACTTTCTCAGCAACTTCGCCTTGGATTTTCCCAGATACTTCTTGTCCCGGTAAGAGATAGAGTTTTTTGGATTGGCAGCTTCATCTGAGCCAGGGCTGCCCATGCTCTGATATGCACTGAACTTGGTGCTCTGCTCTACTCTTCTCCAGTGCCTCATGATTACGTAAGAGGTGTCTTGCTTTCCCCAGCATTAGCTGACATGATCTGTTACTCTCCCCACCTCAGCTGTCAGAGCTCAGTGTTCCTCTTTTATGACAGTGTCCTTGCTCCTGTCACAAATATGACAGCTCCCACCCCTCCCCTGCTTGCCTGCACTGCTTGCCTGACATGCTGCTGCAGTGCTAGGAGGGTGCTGGTCTTTGAGAGTTTGGTTCTGTAGTGCTTCCACTGATGGAACAACTCCTTTCCCAGCCCTTTCAGCACCCAGCCCTCAGAGAGTGAATCTGTGGATGGAACTAGGCACAGAAACAGGACAGACATGGAGCCCAAACGGCTGTCCCTGGCTGCTGCTTCTAAACAGGAGCTGGAGGTGGTGACTGACATACTCACAGGTGTCATCAGGTACATGTCCCTTCACCCTCACCTGGTTTGGAGGCTCTGTCCTCCAGAGAATGCGTGCAACATGGCCAGCCCTCTGCGAATCCTAGAGGAATCTGTGCACTCTTGTTGCCAGAATGGGGGATCCACCTGCCAAAGGCTGTCTTGGGGACTATGAGCTCGGTCCCTGGAGTGACAGCCAAGGCAGGGCCTTCCTGCCCAGCCAGGGGCTGAACCCAGAGTTCCCAGGAACTGGGGAACTCTATCTACCTTGATCTTGGAAACAGGCTGCATTGGGGTACACCTATTTGGTTTGTGAGCTGCGCAAATGTAAAGAACCAGAACCGGGGAAACAGGTAGTTTCACTGGCTCAAGCCCTCTTGCTGCTTCCCTTAGGCCCAGAAAGCAAGAAGGTACAGACTAAACACTGACATGAGTCAGTGGTTTCCTCTGATTTGTGGTGTCTTGTAATAATCCTCTGGGTTATACAGATAGCCAATTTGCTGGAACTTATCCTTAATTTTCCTCTTCCTAGAAGCCTCTTGGAGGATGGCCACTTCCAGAAGTCAGTGAGAAAAATCCAAGATGAACCTATTCCATATTTCTCCCAGTTCCAGTCTGCCAAATCAGCAGAGCTCCGTGACAGTAGACAGGGCTCCACGATCCCCTCCAGGGTCTCTGCTTCGACAGATCTTGACCTTGAGAAGGATGGAGAGAGGAAAAAAACGAGTCAGAAAACCTCTCCCAGTGATTTGCTGGAGCCTTGCGAGACTTTTCACCATAACCAGTTGAGGGAAAATGAGATATTAAGTAGGTGAGGAAGAGCTCACACGTAAAAGCCAAGAGATGCACAGTCAAGAAAGCCATGGCAGCACACTGCCTGGCCAGAAATCCATTTCTCCCTCAGCCCTGCAGCATTTCTGCTGGTGTGTTATGTGTTGCCTGGGTGGAAGTCAATGCTAGCCCACCTAGCCACCCTCTCCCAAATGTGGTTTGTGGGGAGAGAAGGTTTACTGTGTCTGGAGTTGAGCCGTTGGCAGTGCCAGGATGCTGGTAGTGAATGATGTCTGCTTTACTCTCAGGCAGTCCAGGCCATGTTAGACATTAGCGTGCAGTATGTGCTTACCTTACCTTTTATTTTCACTGCAGTATTTCACCACCTTGCATTTGCTGTGGCTGCTCCCTTGTACACTGCTACAAGCTACAAGCATTATTCACTAATAGCAGCTGCAGCACAGCCTGGAGGGAGAAACCAGTAAAACTGTAGTCACCCAGCTTTGTCTAAGGTCAGGGCCTGACACCAGCTGGTGACAGTTCTGGTATAAGGGTCAGCAACCCATTGCTCAAGTCTTTGGTTCATTGGTCTCAGTGTGGAGGAAACAGTGTATGCTCCACTGCTGTGCCTGATGATTCCTGGCAGGAGTCACAGCAAGCAGCCTGCCTTATCTGCTTTCTGATAGCTGTCCTCTGATGTACTTCTGTCCTTCTAGGCAGCCAGCTGTTGGGAACCTCGTGGAGCTGGTGCTGGAAAACACACTGCAGAATATCCTGATCGAAGCCAGCCGTGGGGAGGTGGTGCTGACAGCCCGGCCCAGGGTCATTGTTTTACCCCCCAACCCCTCCCGAAGGTAGCAGAGTGTATCTGTGCTCTGGTGGGGGACAGGACCTGTCCTTAACATGTCAGGCTGAAGCACAGCCCATTTTCTAACCCATGATGGTTAGCTGAATCCCTGCCTATCAATGCCAAGGCTGCCTGTGCAAAATGAAGAATCCACTCCCAAAGTCTCTGCCCCCTCTTGGCTTGTCCTGAGCCACAGAGCAGAGGTGGTAACATTACAGCCTTTCTGTGGACCTGAGACCCTCATGCAGCTCTGGGGCAGGGCCCTATGGGTGAACGGCTGGCCTGAGGCACTGGAGAGCCTAGCACAAGGATGGTCCTTTGGGAAAAGAGGTCAAGGAGCAGGCAGCACAGCCTCTGACAGCAGAAGGGGAGCAAAGCTTTCATAGTCCAAGGTGGTGAGGGATCTAGTTAGGTTGAGGGAATGGCCACTGGTGGGGAAAGTAGATTTGGACCGGAGTGAAAAGCATAAGGGTTTGCCCTAGCTTGGGCAGAAATGCAGAGAGATGGGATTGAGGGATAATGGAAGAGGGTTGTTGGATGTAGATGTCATCTCCAGAGCTGCCATCTCTTCTTCAGAATCACCAACCCGGCATCCCCGCCCTCCAGAGTGTAGCTGCTGGGTACTGTGCTGCTTAAACTCTTCAAGCACATCAGCCCTCTCCATTCTTCATCCCTGTGATGTCCAGAGCAACTCGGACCTTCCCACACCATGATCTTAGCTCAGCATGCTGGCTTTCTCTGAGGAGATATGTCCTGATTATGTTCTCAGCATCGATTTGAATCCTCTGACAACTCCACAGCAGGGTTCATGAGATCTCTCCTTTCTGTGGCTGGCCACATCATCGGAGAAGAACTCTGTGCTACAGGGAGCACATGGACAACCACTATGACAATTCCCACTACTCTCAGTCTGTACCAGCTGAGAGGAGTGGCATCTGCTTAGAAATGTAGCTGAGGAAGGACTGACATCTGGGCAATGAGGTGACATCAGAAGGATGCAGGTACTGAATCCTCCTCCCCTCCTTGTTCCAGTGGCAACTGCAGGTTCCCTTTATGCTGACCTGCCTGAGGGGGCAGCTGCAGCACAATCAGCACACATGGCAACCCAATAAAAGCATCTTGACCTTCAGACACTGACACTGTGTGTAACAAGTAATTCATGCATCTGGGTTTGTGAGCCCTGGACAAGGTCTTCCCTTTTCAAACTGCAAGGCTGTCACGTAGGGAAGGGGATCTTCTGAGCCTTGGCTTGGCCTGAGAGGTCCGTTAGGCTGCAAGAGGTGTCACCAAGAAGGAGCGGGTTTGTCACAGCCGGGAGGTGGCAGCGTGAGTTCTGAGAAATCCCAGTGGCCAGCACAGAACAGGCTAGTGCTGGGCTCCAACTGCTGCTCCCATGCAGGAGCTGCAGGATGGCTGTGCCAGGCAGTGGGCTGCGTTTGCAGCATCTCCCCTGTTCTGCCGTACCACTGTGGACTCTGTGACAAGGGGCTCATGCAGCCACCCAGCTCTGGTGAGGATGCAGCTTTGGTGTCCCCCTCCAAACCCTCATGCTTTGTTGCCCAGCCAGGACCCAGCCAAGACTAGAGCTGCATCTTCTTCCCTTGCATCCTAAGAGAAGACTCTGCAAAAGGTGCTGTGGAGGGCTTTTACCCTGCTCAGCAGAGGGCAGTTGCCTGCTGTGCCTGGGGTACTGCGGCTCACCCAGCTTCACCCCAGCACTCCTCTCTGTGCAGGAGCCCTGCCTGCGTAACCGTCACTAAGCCCCAGGGCCGAGCTGTTCCTGTTGTCAGAGATACAGCAGAGGCACTGCCAGCTCCTGAACTCAGCCTGAGTGCCTTGGGCCTTCACATGGGTCCTGGATCCTTCTCATGAAAAGTGCAAACCCTTTCCTCCCTTCCCAATACTCTGCGTGCCACATCTCCTACATCACAGCAGTCTTTCTGTATTCCTCTGGGCTTTGGCTAGTGCTGAACAGGTAATGCAGAACTACTTTCTCCCTCCCCAGCTCAAGGCAGCAGCAGGGCCTGGCTGTTCAGTCCACTTGGACTGATTCTTCTTGGTCCAGGCTCCTCACTAGGATTTGCTTGCTGCAGATGCTCTGTAGTCCTGCAACAAAGTTCCCAAATGAATAGCAAAGGCAGGGGCAGAAACCTCACTATTGCCCTAAAGCAGGTTGAATCCAGCTACCCAAGGGCAGCATGGAGCAGTGAAGACAAGGTCAGTTAGTTTGTCCATCCTTAGACCTGCTTTGTGATCTAATGCTCTTTAGGCTGCATCACTGCAGCTGCACCATTGCATCCACTACTGGAGGAGTTAACATGGGAAATGCTGTGTCTTAGTCTGGTGTAACACCCAAAAACAAATTGAGAGAGCCTGAATGCCACCAAATATGCAGGGAATTTTTTTTTGCCTTTAGGCTCCTATTCTCCCCACTCTCCTGTGCTCCCAGCCTGGACCTGGATAAAACACAACTCACAGTGTACTTGCCTGTTGGAGCACTATTAGAGGAAAATTCATTTGTTTGATAAGCATCACTCTAGTAGGAGATCTTGAAGATGATGCCTTAAACAACAGGTGAGTCAGAGAAACAGATTTGAGAGCTATTTACACCTGTGAGAAATTTTTCTTCTCTCAGCTCTTTTTAGGGGTGTGTTACCTCTGTTGTAGGTCTTCTCTGGTGCCTGTCAACCAGAACCACTCTGAGTGCACTAAGCAAAGAGAGTAGCAGCTGTCACACACTTTTCTTCTTTTATCCTCATTCTAAAGTATAAATACACCAGGGGCAGCCTCTTTCCCAGGTTGGGGAAATTCCCAATTCCTCTTCTCAGGCTGGGAACTAGACCCTGACCCTGGTTTTGGAAAACAATGTGTGACCAAGCCACATCACTGCCCTGTTAGCAAAGAGAGACAGCAGCACTCCCAGATAGTGCTGGGGGTGAGCTCTGCATAGTGTGGAGTCTACAGTGTGGATGTTCTCACCCAGGGGCTTCTCTCTCACTTAGATCTTTGGGGCAATGGTGAGGTGAGGGGAGGGCAGAGATGTGCAGAGCAGGCAGGGAAGGACTTTCTCTTAGCAAGGGGTTTCGTTGGTAGCCACTGCCAAGAGCGATGAACTTGTAGGCCCAGACTCACAGCCCAGCTCAGCTCCCAAAAGAGGGGATAAGTCCTGTTTCTGCTAAGGACATTTAAGTCTCATGCAGGAGGAAGTTTGAGCTTGTTATACTGTCTCCCAGGGCTGGATTTGGCCCTTGCCCAACAGAGCTACGTTTCTAATGCACATCTCTCCAAGAGAAATACTGTAGGTACAGGTCCTGCTTCTTCCCGCTGGTGTTTGGGTGGTGAAATGGGTGATGTTCCCACGGGACTGGGGTTGGTAGCCAGGCCAGGCTCCCGACAGGTACACGGCCAGCACGCCAATGGCTGAGCACGAGCTTGGCAAGCTAATGGGACTCCCCCTCTCCTTGTGCGAATTATCGGGAGCACTCAGTCATCAGGCAGTTAATGCAACACACAGCAGGCGCTTTCTTCTTGGCTGTTACTCCTGGCTCCCAGGGAGGGGTGAAATGGCCTTGGGGCAGGTGGGCAACAGAAGCTATCCTGAATCCCATTAAAACATTTAACACCTGCTGAATCGTGCCATTGTGTGGGAGATAAAGGGAAGGGAACAAAGCTGCTCTTGGGCTTCCCCGACAGGGTGTCTGCTAGGCTTTGCTGCCCCATTGCAGCTGGGGAGCCTGAATCTCCTGCAAAACCCCACTTAGCAGGCCTCCGTGTCAGTGTGGGGAAGGCAGCAGTGTTAGGGGACAAGGAATCAACCATTCCCTGGTTGGAATCAGACCCTTCTCCCTCTGTACGGGGTATGAGGTAGGAACCTGGAAAAGTCCTGCCCTGACCAGCTTGCAGTTTCTGAAGAGCAGATGTGTGAGGGTGATCCTTCCAAAACCCTTGGCAGAGCTGGACAGATCCTTCACCCCTGCCCTCTCGTCTCTGAGATACTGGGCTTTGCTGGCTCAGCTGTGTCACTTTGGTGTTTGGGAGTGGGGGCCATGCTCAGGCCAGGCCAGGGCACCATGCTGGCTCCTGGTGGACACAAGAGGTGCTCTGATGTGAGCTAGTCAGTCCTCATGGGACAGTGAGGCAGCACAAGCCCTTGGCTGCTGCAAGAGGAGACTGCAGTGAGGCTGCCTTTCCAAGGTCAGCCCTACTAAGACCTTGGTCCCCGTACTGCCCACCTGCCTGACAGGGAAGGGCACAAGCTGGTAGATGCTGCCCCAGAGATACCAGAACAGGTGGAAGACATTCCCCAGGGTAGCAGTGCAGTGCGGGGCACTCTGCAAGCTCAAGGGACCTGCTTTTCTCCTGTTTTCTGTAAAGCAGCCCTGCAAGGACAGTATTTGCTGCTATTTGGCGAATGGTGGGGCCCTGCCCGTGCAGGAGAGAGGCTGGGGTGAAAGAGCATTTCTGACACAGCATATAGGCTTGGAGATGTCTGCTGGCACTGCAGCAGCACCTGTGGTATTTGGGTTTCTTTGCTGCTCCAGAAAGAGAGGAGGCAGCCTATCAGCCTATGCCAGGAGCTGCAGCTCTGCTATGCTGGTGCGTGCCAGGGCAGGGAGGGGTGGGAGTCCTGTCCAGCACATTTCCCATACTAGGAAAGGAGAAATGTGTAGGTCCAAGCATCACAGCCTGTACAGCACTGAAAGGAGGGGGAACATCACACTTCTTCACTGCACCACAACCCAGAGTATTGGTGATATTGTATTTCCTTTGCTGCCGAAACTATGGAAAAAGGACCAGGATGAACAAGGGCAGCAGGCTGGAAACACTGCAGCTCTTCCCAGTGCCAGGCCTGGGGGACCCCAGCCTGCAGAGGCAGCAGCAGGCAGGAGGGATGGAGCCTGCCTTTCAAAATCCTGAGTGTGAGAGGGTCAAGTCTCCAAGGAAAAAGAATTGGGTGGCAGTAGCTGCTAAGGATCTGCCACTATCCTCTTACATTTGGGAATCCATTTTCTGCAACCTGCAAGTACACTCCAGCTCTGAAGGGGGCAATGGTGATGGTTTCTAAAGCGCACCCAGGAGCAGGATTTGTGCAGGTGTACACCGTGGGGGTTAAGGCAGCGTTACCCCCTTCCCCTCCCACAAACACACCCATCTACACAAACAAACAGGCCACTGCACTTGCACAAAGGAGCTTCTCCTGCCACTGCTGCTGCACTTCATGCTCTGTTGTCCAAGGAGCTGTGGGTGCCAGAGTAACTGGGAGAGAGAGCCCAGCTCCTGCTGACCCTGGCTGAGATCAGCAGAGGGCTGTCAGGGCTGAGCAGCATGGCTGGGCACTGTAGGGGTGTGTCTAAACTTCTCCTGGCTTCCTTAGCTCTGCACACTGCTCCCAGAGCCAGCACAGGGGTGTCTGCACCGGTTACCCTGCTGGGCAGTGACACAGCTGGGACGCAGGAGTGATGTGACTTTGGGATGCAGTGACCCACAGGGAAGCATGTGCACATGGAGTGAAACACATCCTGTTCTTGCTGCTGTGTTAGGACAGCTGGCTCCTGGCCTGCGTGGCCATGTGGGGAACACTCCCAAAGAGAGTGCTCCCAAAGTTTTGTTGAGCTGTGCTTTGCTGCCTAGCTCAGAAGTCTTTGCACTACTATAAATGACATGTGAGCATTGTCCTGGTGTGCCATGGGGATTTTCAGCATGAGTGGGGGGACTGAGGTGAGAACAAGGAAGACTTTTCTATCACTGGCACTCAGACTGCTTGTGGTAGGCACTAGATTTGCTTTTCTGCCCTGAGACTTCACAACTCCCTTACCTTTCAGCAGCCCAAAACACTGCAAGAAAGCCACTGCCATCCTAGAGCTGCCCAGGTAGGGTATCCTCACACCTGCTTCCCCTGGCCCCCCGTTCTCCTCTCATCTCTGCTGCAAAGTGAGCCAGGCAGGTGGGTGGAAAAGTGACAGCTGGTGTTGTTCCAGTGCAGGTTAATGAATGTCTCCTCCTCTCCCCCCCACCTCCTCCTCCCCACCACCCCAGCACCCAGGCTCCTGGCTCCTATCAGCCCATCAGGCTCCCATTAACAAAGGCAGCCCTGGAGAGTTTGCATAGAGACCTGCTCTGCCTCTAATCTAGGTGGGCTAATCGCCTCCCTTGCCCAGCCTGCCTTCCCTGGGTCAATATTTGCTCTGAGCAAACACAGAGCTGTGACAGGTGTGCTGGGGAGAAGGCTCGCCGCCGCCAGCCCAGCCCTCTTGCCTGTCTCTGCTCAGTCACATCTCTCCGGCCCCCCGATCACCGGCCAGCCAGCGCTATTTTTATCAGGACTATAAAAGCCCCATCCAGCCAGCGTCACCCTCATTTTCTGCTTGTGAGCCAGCGGGGGAAGGCGAAGCCACTCACCTGACAGCTGCCAGCGTGTCACCGGAGGCAGGTGAGCTGCTATAGCCCAGCACACCTTGGCCAGGATCCTGCCTGCCTGGCTGGGAACAGGGTACTGGGCATGGAGAACATCCGGGGGGATTTCCCGAGACAAGTACTGGGAATCCGGTCACATACCCGAACTCCCGGGAAGAAAGGGGATGGGCTCAGGGGACACCGTCCAGCCTGTCCCCTTTCCTTAACTCTTCTCTCTCACCTGTATTTTCCAATCCTTTCTGTTCCACTCCCCTCCTCCATTTACTTTCTTCCTTTCTTCCTTCCTTCCTTCTTTCCTTTCTTCCCTGTTCTCCTGCCATGCCATTTAACCCGCCCCTGCTCTGTTTGGCTTTCCCAGGCAGCAGGTGTCAAGCATCCACTTTCCAGACTTTACCCGCGGAGGAGCTGGTTTGGAGCAGCGTGTGCGGCAAAGGACACCGTCTCCCAGCCTGGAAGGACCCAGCTCGGGAGGAAGGGTGCGGAAGGCGCTGCTGACAGCCCGAGGCAGAGCGCCCCTCCAGCCCACACTATCCGAAGTCGGAGCATCTCTGCACTTGCCTGGCGTCGAGCCCCACGTGCAATACCTGACCTGAATGTTTTGTTCGTTCGGCTCGCGTTAGGCAGGTCCAGCCCATCTGCAAGCACATGGCTGGCGCTCACACCCGGCACCACCGCGCTCGGCGGCAGCGCGGCCGTGCCCCTGCAGCCCGCGGAGGGAGCACACGCCTGCTTGCAACTCCTGCGTGCCAGGATGAACATCCAGTCTGTGTGCGGAGCAAAGTGCACAAGGGACATGCACAACATGCAATCTCACCCAAACACATGCAGCAGTGAACAGCCAGGGCACACAGATGAAGCAATCCACACATAGCATGCATGAACACCACGGGACTTCCACATGGCACTGTGGGACGTGGGACCCAGGTGGCAGTGGTATGCATGGTGTTTCTGGCACTCAGCTTTGCAGGCTGTATTGTGCAGGACCCACGTCCATGTGCCCATGGCATGGCAGGCACCTGTAACACACTAGGCACACGCAACCTGCCTGTGTGGCTGAGTGCTGCTTGTAGCAGCCTGCTGGGGAAGGGCAGCCTGGCCCTGCCAGCACTGCAGAGCTAAGGCAGGCACAGAGAGCCCTGGCATGGTGCTGGCCCAGGGTGGAGTTTGGCAGGCTCTGCCAAGCAGCCAGGTAGGTCTCAATGGTCTGCTGGCACCAAGGGACCTTTAGCTGCTGACAGTGAAGCAGCAGGGAGGGAGGGCAGGAGCAGGCAGCAAGGAGCAGGGCAGAGGATGAGGGGTGTCATATCCTTTTCTTGCCCCCCTCTGCCTTGATTCATTCCCAAGACTGCACTTCTCAGCCCTTCCAGGACTGTCTGGCTGTCCAGGGCAGGTGTTTCCTGTTGTACACCCTAAGCCTGCAGGCCAGGTGCCAGATCCTGCTGGTGGCAATCCCTCTGCCTATGCTTTCTGTGCAAGGGTATGGGGGGTGGTGCTGGCAAGCCAGTGGGTTTCTTCCAGGACAGCCCTGCTCACTGCCTTCCCTGCTCTTCAAACACAAGTGCTTGACCTGGACTCCTGTCCCATTCCATGTCTTGTCCCATCCCTCTCCCCTAGAAGCCAGAGCAGACGTTCAGAGTCTGGGGCTGCTCCTAGCACCATGGAGGCTGCAGGGAGTCACGGAGAGCTGGGAGATAGGACAGCAGTGAACCTGCTTTCCTCCCATCTCAGGATATTGTTTGGGAGTGGAAAGATCCCTCACCTCCCTACTGTCTATGTCTGGCTCTGACTGCAATTTTTCTGACAGCCCTGAGCTGCTTCTGCCCTGCCCTCAGGCACAGGTACTTTCATAGCACAGGATCCAGTTCTGGTCCCGCCATGCTCAGGGATGCTCTGAGTTTACAGGTGGATCCATCTGCAGCCTCTCTGCAAACACCAAAAAGGCTCAGCCCATCCACCCAGTGTGGATGGAGGAGAGGTTGGAAGTGAAAGAGCTCAGGAGTGTGCTAAAGGACAGGATGATTCCTGCTGCTTTCCCCCACCCCCATGCAGCTATGCACAGAACAAAGCTCAGCAGCCCTGGTCCTGGAGCAGGAGAGTCTTGTTCCCTCCTTGGGGTGCCCCTGCAAGGGGCAGAGATGAGGCACCTCCTAGGCTTCCTGTTTGGGCAGATGCTTTGGGAAGTTTCCATCAGGTGGTGTAGGTAGGGGCCAAAATCAAAGACCATCTCCAGGGGTGCCGCACTCCCTGCATCCCTCCAGAGCTAAGTGTGCATCCTAGCCTGGGAACAGCCCCCAGGTGGTGTGGTGATTTGCCATCATTGTGGTCATGGGCCCCTTGGGGCTGTGTCTCCAGGCTCTGTGTCTCCTGCTACCAATCCTCGCAAAGTTGAAAAGCTGAGAACGCACAACACATCCCCTGATATGCACGACCCTCTGCAGCTGCCCTGCTCAGGCTGGGATCAAACAGAACATAATTAATAACTCTGAGCAAAGCCAGACCCTGCTGTCCATGTGCTCCAGTCGCTGCACGTGTGTCCCTGTGGGGGCAGAGCCTGGCGGAGATGGTATCTGGCAGAGCAAGGCTGTAGAAATGCGGCCGTGCCACCTCCGCTTTCGCTTGGTTGCTCCAGCGCCTCTGGGCTGTCTTATGCCCTAGCTTAATTGCCCCCTTGCCACCTTCCCAGCCTGCTCTCACTGCCCCAGCTCTGCCAGCCCAGTGGCACTGGGAAGCCATGAAACCATTCAAAGGTGGGATGGCCCCCAGAAGCCACATTGCCCTGTGGGCTGTGTTACCTGGGGAATGACTTTCTGTCAGGATTAGCACCCAAGGGTGAGCTTCTCCTCATGACAGCAGAGCCAGAGGTGTTAAACACCCACTTCTACAGGTCAGAGCCAGTGCTGGTACCAAGGGCTGTGCCAGGCTGGCGTGCGATGAGGCACAGTGGGGTATTGCTGTCTGTGCTGGGTGGTGCTGTTCTCCAAACCCCCAGTTCTGCGTGACCGGTGGCACAGCTTTGGGGACCTTGGGACCTGGGCTGGGGAGTTCCGCACCAGCAGGATTTGCATGGAGAGGGCAGGGTGTAGGAGGGACACTGGGGAGATGCAAGTGCCCAGGTTTAGATTTGCACATAGGTGTAGTTTCACACAGGTGTGTATGTGCATGCAGGCCTGTGTATTTGCATAGGTGTTTCAATGTGTGTGTCCCCCCTGGCAGGCAGAGCAGCGCTGGTGCATCCCTGTCCTGTGTGTGCACATGTGTGTTCTCCTGCTGAGCTGAACGGGTGGTGCTGGCCATGCCCCTGCTGTGCTTGCTGCTCTGTTTCCTGGTGTGTGTGTGCATCGGCTGAAGTTGTGGGTGGGAGCAGAGGAGTGCACTGCTGCTGGCAGTCTCTGGGCTGCTCATGTCCTGCCCAGCCCGGATGGGGTGTGCCATTCTGGGGCAGGCACTGCTTTACTTCAGGATGTGGGAGAGGCAGCTGGTTGTCCTCAGCATGCCAGTGCCCTGGAGGGGACCAGCCCACAGGGCTGTGTGGGCACCTCAGGGGCTGAGAACCAGGGTGATGTGAGCATCCCTAGACCTCAACTGACCCCACTCAGCCTGTTTGGCACATCTCTGCTGTGCCTGAAGGAGGTGCCCCGGCAGGTGTCCCTGTCCCTGAAAGTCAGTCTGTCCCAGCACCACTGTGGGTACCCAGACAGTTTGCACAAGGAGGCAGGCTGCTTGTGTCGCTGGGGATGAGCTAATGTTGGAGGCCATGGTGCTGCTCCAGCCTGCTCCTGGCATGGGCAGACCTGGGGCAGGGAGCATAGGGACTGTCCTTGCTCTGTGTTGGGGTCCTGCACTCCCCTTGCCAGGCTGTAGCTTCAGATATGGTCACCAGGCAATGAGTACATCTCACACATCACCCCCAGCTGAAGACAATAAGAAGAGGCAGCCTTTAGTCTGCCTGGGACAGGGACAAGCTGGGTGGGCTCTGGGACAAGCTTATCCCCCTATGTCAGAGGGTGGAAGGGAGAGGCAGGGATCTGCATCCTGCTGTGGTGAAACTGCAGGTGGTTCTGCACACTCCAACCCATTCCTGGCCGTGGGGAGTATCAGGGACAGCATAGGTACAGCCTGGCATCCTCCCCCCTGCACCCACACACAACTGGGGTGCGGGGACATGTTTTACAGCTGCCCCCAAAAAATGTCTTTGAACCCCCATTAGAGAAAGGGATGAGGGAGAGCCCTGATGAAGGATTCAAGATACTGGGGGGAAAAACCCAGAGCTTATACTAGTCCTGCATCTTGGAGCATATCAGCCCCATCCTCACACGGGGCCTCCAGGGAAGGGGTGAGCAATGGAGCTCCTCTCTTCCCAGCCAGTGGCTCTGGAAAGTGTGTGGGCAGCCTGCCCAGGGGATGGACACTGAGCAGGTTGCCAGGGCTGCTGCTTCTGGCCCAGCTATTGCCGGCTTTGGGAGCCCTGAGGCAGGATGTTCTGTTCTTGCGGCAGTGCATGGATCAGCCCCCGCCTGTGCTGATCCTCAGAGCTGCTGGAGGAGGGGACCCACCACTGCTGACCTTTTCATCTGCCTCCTGCGTGAGCATCACCCAGGCTTGGGGTGCCTGCCACTAGAGATGTGGCCAACAGGGCAGTGGAGGAGCGCTGGGGTGGAGTGGGACCTTGGCCAGGTGCCAGCTGAGCTGGTATCCCCTGGCTCTGAGGCTGCCAGGGGCTGCCAGCCTTAATCTTGCACCCTGTACCTCCATGGCAACACCCTACTTGCTATAGGTAAAGCTGGCATCTGGGAAGCTGTGCTCACCCCGTGGTATCCCTCCAAATATGACTCAATGTACTGAAGGAGATGCATCAGCAGCTACATCCAGGCCAAGCTGGGTGTGGGTTGGGATGTGCTCCCCTGTCTCCATCACCGCACCCCTGGGACTGGTCTGCACTGGGGACTCTGTGAGGACCAGCAACCTTCTCCAGGACACTGAAGCTATGGGGTGCCCTGGAGGTGCCAGGCTGAGGTCACCTGTGGTAGCAAGCAGGAGGTCACAGTGGCTGGCACCAGCGGGCTCCCTTTCAGGTCAGGATCTGGACCAGAGGACCAAATACACCGGCTCCTTTGCCCCAGTGCCTGGCATCCCCAACAGGGTAGGGAGTGACAGAGGGGACATCTCAGGCTGAAAGGGACATGCCACCCTGTGTTCCCTTTTGGAGAAGTCTGGCTTGGTTTTGTGCTGCTGTCAGTTCCCTACCAGGGCTGGGCCGACCTGGGGAGGCAGCCTTTGCCACCTGCTCACACCCAGGCTGTAATCCACAGGCAGGAGGTAAGCAGCTACCGGAGCCTCCCTGACCTTCAGGTGGGATTAGTCCCCATGGGAACAGTGGGGAGGAGGCAGGTGAGGCCACAGCTCCCCTGGCAGTTCGTGGGGACTGAGCAAGGCTGGCAGAGTTGGGGACTGAGCGCACCCCCATGCTGGGGGCAGCCAGCGTCAGATTGTGAAAGGGTGGCACAGGGTGAACCTGTGTCCCTGGGAGTATCCTTGGTGCCTGAGGAAATCTGAGGCTGGGGTGAGGGCTGCTGGGTGGAGGACCATCCCAGCCAGCTGTTTGCAAGACCCAGCTGTGAGTGAGAACGTATGGGTACCCCTTGCACTGTGTCCCACTTGCTGTGACCTCCACTGCATCCCTGCCCTTCCCTAGCTATTGGTGACAGTGCCCTGAGACCAGGCAACATCTTGGTCCCCAGTGGGCTCCTCTCCCACTCACCCTCTGGACTCATCCTGCCCTGGGGGCAGCAGGAGCTGCATCTGGTATGTGGCAAGCCCAGCCTTGGGGGAATCGGAGTGCCTGGCACCTCTCTCGGCACGGAACAGCTGGCAGCCCACGCTGTGCGTGCGCGCCTGCGTGGGAGCTAATCCCAGCAACATCTGCCAGGCTCTTTGCGATCCCAGGAGTTTCTGGCTGCAGGGATGGGATGGCTGCGTGCACAGGGGACACGTGCATGTGGGGCAGCTGGCATGTGCCAGGGCTCCCTGTGCAAGGCGGCGCCTCTGTGAGGAGGCTTCTGTGGCAGGTGTGTGCCTGTACACATATGGCTCATGTGGCCAGCAAAGCTTCTGGAGGGGACAAGTGGCACTGGGGATCCCAGCAACCTTCTTGGCTCTGGGATCCAGGGATCCAGCAGGTGGAAGTAGGGGTTTTGGCTGGGATTAACCAATCTTGGTGTGGCCATGCTCAGAGCAGCCCTGAAGCACAGGTGACTGGGGAGAGAAGGAGGGTGTTTGCATCCTTGCCAAGGAGGATGATTTCCCACAGAAATGAGGCTGGGGGAGAAAGGGGAGGAAAAAGGGAGCAGTGGGGCTGGGGGGGGGCAGTGACACACCACTCCTGATCTAATCAGCCAGACCCTGCAAATAAAAGCCACCTGTTTTGGCCCTGACAGCAGGAAGCCATCCCCAGAACAAACAGAGCACCAGGCAACTGGGAGAAAGACAAACAGGGGCTGGCACCAGCTCCATCTGCTCCTGTTCAGCCCAGCCCCCAGACCTCCAGCCCCCTGGAGTGACAGTGCAGCCCCCAGCAGGGCTGGGGAGAAGGAGAGAGCAGCTAGAGGTCCTTGAAGGGTGTGACCAGGGCTCGTGGTGTCAGCCAGGTAGACCGCACACAGCTGTGCTGCCTTGGTCAGCTAGCCCAGATATTCACAACATCAATGGGTACAATTGTGTATTGCCACAGACATGGCATCAGCATCAGGATTCCTGGGCAGCACCTGCCTCACCTCTCTTGCAGCTGCCTTTCAGCCAGCTCGGCTCCCCCCAGCTGTGCACTGTCCTGGGACCAGTGCCTGCACAAGGCACGGGGCACAACCCCATGGTTGGCATGGTCTGGGCTTGGCATGGAGCACTTGGGTGACCTTGTGCTCCCACCGTGCCCCCAGGCTGCCGGCTGCCGCGCTGTGCCCAGTGGTGCTGAGAAACATGATCTGTTTTGCTAGTGCAGGGAACAAGCTGAGCTGGGAGCTACGAGGGGCCCTTATTAAATTAGCCTATGCAGGAGGCCCTGGGCGAGTGCTAACCAGCTCCCACAGCCAGTATTAGCAGCTACCCTTGAGCAGAGTCACTGCCTGCCCCCGCACCAGCCTCCCTCTGCCCCTGTCCCCAGCTGGGCAGGTGTGGCTGGGGGCTTGCAGGTGACCTAGCCAGGGGAATGCTGGCTGGTAACAGAGACTACCTGGAGATGTCCCAGGGAGGACAGGCTGCATCAGCATTCTGGGATGCAGTAGGGGAGGGCTCTTTGTGAGTGACCCCACTGATCCACTGTGCCCTGATGTGGCTGTGGCTCCCATGTGGCTGTCCTGAATGTAGCAAGCAGGAGGTGAAGCACATCCCAGTGAGTACGACATGCTGAGGAACAAAGGAGGGGCACAGTGTGCATCTGGATTTCCCCCCTGCACCATTTGCCTTCCAGTGCTTTTATCCAAAATGTTGCATGGGGATGACTGAACGGCTTGCATGCTCCTCATGGCACACTACCAGTGCCCCAGAGAGCCTGTAGCACACCACATGGTGTCCCGCACACTCCACATAAACATCCTATAACAGCTTGTAGCATCCTACATATTCTGTGGTGCCTCACATACTGGGGCTCTGTAATACACCCCACCGTGCCCTGCACCTCAGAGTCCCCAACTGCCCTCATGCCTCAAGCACCCCAAACTAACCAGTGCCCACCACCTCTGTTCACACAGCACAGGCAAGGGGTGGCAGCATGGTGGGGGGACTCTGCAGTACACTAACTCTGCATCTTGCCTCACCTTCACCAAGGTGATGGATTCCCTAAATGCTGCCCAGACCTGTTCCCCAGCATTTTGAGAGATGTCCCTAGGCCACCAGGCTGTACCAGGGTGCTTTTCCTTCTCCAGGGAGCATCCCTATCCTTCCCTCCACCTTCTGCTTCCCCAGACAGCTGGAGCTGGGTCTCCCCCTCCCTGCTAGCAGCACTTCAGGCAACGCAAGCTGAGGGTCGCCTCCCCAGCGCCTGTCCCCTGCCAGGGCCACTAATGTCCCCGAGCTGGAGCCTGCTCCAACCGCTGCCAGGCTGCACCCTCTGCTGGGACCCGCAGGCATCGGCGCGGACTCGCACCGAGCCCCGGAGCCGTCGAGCAGTGGGGAGGATACGAAGAGGACCCCCGAGTCCTGCCCCCAGCCTGTCCTTGCTGTCACCCCTCAGTCTCCGATTCTTGTTGATGCCAGGCGTACTAACACCACCTCCGGCTGCTCATACTGCATTCTCCATAACCAACGATGTCCAGGTCTCTTGTGATGTTGACCCCATGCCCAGGACCACCAGAAGGGCTGGAGTTTTCCTGGGAAGGTTTGAGGTGCTATGGTACAGCCCTTGCCCAGTGGCCAGCGTGGCACCTACCCAGCTGAAGGTGGAGAGTGCCCGGCCTCACCACAGACTACACAGGGAAGCTGCAAGAAACACAGCTGCCTAGACACCCAGGATTTCACAGCTCTGCAGGGCACTCATCCTCCTTTCCAGCCTGTGTTGGCCTCATCCATCCCAGGTCCTGGTAGGAGACACTGGGAATAGCTGCATGGCACGGTGCAGTTCCAGGCAGGGCTGGTCCTCCTGTCCAGGTGAAGGACACAGCTCTGTCCCAAAGCTGGTCCCCTCCTGCTGTGCACAGTGTCCCTTGCCCGAGTGGGAGGTGAGTGGGAGCACGGGGAGCTCTTTGTCAAGCCAGGGGAAATGCTCAGGGCATTACAAGCATGTAACTGAGGTCCATTAGCGCCCAGTCTGCAGCCAACACAGGAACCCCTGCAGGGCCCGGCTGGAAAAGGAGCGCATGGTGGCAGAGTCCCACGCGGAGAGGCAGAAGCAGCCCCAGATAAGCCCTGTGTTCCAGCGTGAGGACATCGGTGCCCCTCAGCTCCCAGATGGTAAATCCCCACTCCACCCTGGCACCTCCTTCCCACAAGCCTCAACCCTGGCAAAGGCTGCGGGTGCCCTGGGAAAGGCTGGGTCCCTAATCCCTGGGCCAAGCGGGGGCATTGTCCGGGGGCAGAAAGGAAAGCGGTGCGTCAGGCCCTTTGCCCATTGTGCCCTGAGCCCCTGCGCAAACACAGCCCAGCACTTTCATTGTCAGTCTCGCTGGGCGCGGGGGGGCCGCTCTCGCCACACTGCCTAAGTGGAATGGACAGCCGGAGTCTGGGGTGGGCGAGCAGCCCGTCCGCCCCCATCCCCTGCCTGCTGACACAGCGCCCCGACCGCCTGCACCATCGGCACTTCAGCGCCCGCCTATAAAGGGCGAGGGGAAAAGCCGGCGCCGGCACCGCCACCTTCGCCTCTGTGCCCTGCCCTCCGACCAAGTAAGTACCAGGCTGTGAGCCCCCAAGACCCCACTGCACAGGCGCTGCCCCGCTCCCTTCACCCCCACACCAAGCCCCCCACCCAACGCTCACCCTGGGGAAGGGCAAGCGGCGGGGTGCTGTGTGGCACAGCGGGGGTGCCCTGTGCGGGCAGGAGGGACCCTGGCAGGAGGGATGGAAGAGCCGGGCTGCTCTGCCCCAGGGCTACACTTGCACCCGCGTCTGAGCTGCGGTCACCGCCGCCTCCCAGCAGCGGGTACAGTGCCACCGCACCCAGACAACTCCTGGAGCCGTCACAGGGAGCTTGGGAGAAGAAAAACTGAGGCAGTCCTGGGTACATCACATGGAGAGATGGGGCATTGCAAATTCCCCCTGCAACTTGGGGTTCACCAGACAGAGATCCCCGAGCACCGAAGGAAAGGGAATGGGAAATGTCCTCATGCCAGCCTGGGAGGGCAAGGGGCCAGTGGCATGGGATGTGCGAGGGCAGCACCACCGGCATCCCAGGCTCAGCAGCAGGCAGTAGGGTGGCTGGGGGCTGATGGTGGGCACCTGCCCTGGGGTGATACGTGGGGCTCTGCCAGCAGCCGAGCGACCCGTATGACCAGCAGTGAAGCCATGGACACCCTGGGGCAGTACAAGATCACGGTGTGGGAGGAGGAGAACTTCCAGGGCAAGCGCTGCGAATTCCTCATGGAGTGCCCCAGCATCATGGAGCGCGGCTTCCGCAAGATCCGCTCCATCAAGGTGGAGTCTGGCCCGTAAGTGCCCCGCCAGCCCCGCGGCCCCTTGGCACAGCCCAGCAAACCCACTGCTCCCAGGGGACTGTTAGGAGCTGCTAGGGAGCCAGAACACCCAAGTTCTTCCTCAGCTCTGACACAGCTTCATCATGCAACCTCCCTGCTTGTAATCCTTGTGTTTTCCCATCTGCTAATCAGGGAGACCTTACCAAGCCGAGGCATAGGTTGGAGGCAATGATGTGGCTCTGGGGAGAGGGGTGCCACTTTCAAAAGGGACATTTGCTGCTAGCAAGGACCCCAACACCTGTGACAGACCCATAACCTGCCAGGATGTCTCTGTCCCCTGCCCAGGAAGGAGAAGCTGACCCCTGACTGATCCTGGGGATCACACATTCCTGAGGGTTTTCCTCCTCTTCTTCCAGCTGGGTAGGCTTCGAGTACCCTGAGTACCAGGGACAGCAGTTTATCCTGGAGAAGGGTGACTATCCCCGGTGGGAGGCCTGGAGCGGGAACAGTGGCTACCGGACCGAGCACCTCCTCTCCTTCCGGCCTGTCAAATGCGCAGTGAGTTACTGGGACACCACAGAGGGACAGCTCAGGGCAGGCAGAGCCTCCTCCAGGCAGCCCAGCATGGAGGCGATGAGTGACAGACTGGAGGATGGCTTTACATGGGGCATGGGATGGAGGGGTGAGGTGTACACAGAGGTACGTGTGAAGTGGAGGAGTAGCTGCACCCACCAGCTCCCACCTCCCTGCAAAGATCCTAGGATGCTTTTTAGGTCTAAAATTTAGCCTGAACCACAATTCCAGCTCTTTCTGCTTTGTGCTTTGGAGAGCCACCTCCCAGACTGGGGTGCCAAGGCCTTGTCCCCCAGCCTTGATTCCGGGGGATGGGATGAACAGAGAGGAGGTGGTGGGACCGCAGGGATGCTCGGGGTGCAGGGTCCGCCCCCCTCCCAGCCAGGGTGCCTGAGGCGTGCCCAGGCGGACGCGGCTCTATCGCTCCATCTGCAGAGACACTGGTGCTCACAGCAGCGGCACGTCTGCGCCTCCGAGCGGGGGGTCCCCCCCCAACTTTTAATAATCACCAGGCAGATATGTTCAGGCTTTAATAAAGGGGATGCGATAAGATCACTCCTTACTGGCAGGACGGCTCCTCGGTGCAGATAGATGCATGTGGGGGCTGGGCACAGGGGACAGTGCTGCATCACTCAGTGTCCCAGCCATTAACCCCTCCGTGTCCAGCACCCAGAAAGGCCCCACAGAGCTGAGGGGACCTCCCTTAGCATCCTGCCTTGCCCTGAACCCTCCTGCAACCTTGGGGAGTGTGATGATGCTGAGGGCAGCAGTCCATGTGGGTCCAGAGGTTGTAGCCACTAACTCTCACTGACAGCTGTGCACTGGGACCACAGGGACATGAGAGCAGCATCCTCTGAGCAGTTCTGGGGTGTCCCGGTGAGGGGGTGCCAGGTTGAAGGACATCCCCATGCATTGCACCAAAGCTGCTCACGATCCCAGGCCTCTCAAAGTGCCTTGGAGTGTGTCACACTGGTGCCACGTCCCCTATCCCTGGGCAAGCCAATCCATTCCTGCTGACCTTCAGCTCTCTCTCTCTGCAGAACCACAATGACAGCAAAGTCATCCTCTACGAGGCTGAGAACTTCCAGGGTCACAAGTTTGAGCTGAGTGACGACTATCCCTCGCTGCAGGCCATGGGCTGGGGCAACAAGGAGGTGGCATCCATCAAAGTGAACGCCGGAGCGTGAGTGCGGCCAGTGGGGCAGGGACTGGGGGTGCCAAGAGCAGAAGTTCAGCAAGCACCTCCCTCCTGTATAAACCCCAGGATGTGGAAGGGGGACCCCCTCAAAAAAGGGATGCCTTCCTGCTACCTTTTCCTTGAAAATACAAGCCATTGGGTATTTTCTGTCCCTCTCCTCCCAGGGCAAGCAGAGGGATGGGATGGGATGGGATGGGATGGGATGGGATGGGATGGGATGGGATGGGATGGGATGGGATGGGATGGGATGATTTGGCTTGGGGCTCTGAGCCAAGGGTCTGCCTGCAGGTGGGTGGCATACCAGTACCCGGGATACAGGGGCTACCAGTACGTGCTGGAGCGGGACAGACAGAACGGCGAGTTCAAGAAGTACAATGAATACAGCAGCCAGGCCCACACCAACCAGATCCAATCCATCCGCCGTGTCCAGCACTGAACAGGGGCAGGGCTGTGTGCCCTGCAGCCTCCAGGCTGCTGTGCAATAGACCTCTATCCGGTAGCAAATAAAGGCATTTGTCAAAAAAAGAGTGCTCCTGCCTCTGCTTTGCTCCTTAGGGGGCTGTCATGCTGGGAGGACCCTCTGTGGGATGGAAGGTGAGATTTCCCTGTCCCCAGGCAGTTTTGGGCTCATGGCCAGCTCCACCCTGGGCTGAGCCCTCTGCACCCCACCTCTCGTCCATGCACAGTTCCACTGCTGTGATGCTCTGGCTGGGAAATCGGGAACTTACTTGGGCAAAGAAAGCGCTGGAGGTGGGAGGGGGCATCCAAGAGGGTTGTGCCTTGGGAAGAGGCATCCAGCAGGGTTGTGCCCTGGGCTCTCCTCCCAGGATCAATGCCAGGGCAATTGATTGCTACAAAGTCTGCGAACTCAAGGTCCCCTTCCTCTGCACTCCTCTGGAAGAGCGAAGGGGGTCCCTGCCTGCTGCGGGCCTGGGAAGGAGGAAGAACGTGGGGGTCATCTGGGGCAGGACGGGACACTGACAACAAATGGGGCAGCCAGAGTTTGTCAGGTTTGGGGGCACTGGCACAGAGTGGCTGGAGGGAGAGGCAGGTTGTGCAGGGGTCAGGGGAAGGAGGTCTGAGGGTAGTGTTCCACAGGTGGTAGGAGGCTTGGCTTGATGCTCACAGGTGTGTGTGTCCTCCCCCAGCCTTGCCACGCCAGCATATCCGTGCCAGTATCCGGCTCCGGGACAGCAGGAGCCCCACCCAGCCTCCTCCTCCTTCTCCTCCAGCACCCTTTCCCAGCCTCCTTCTCCTCCTCCATCTGGCTCCAGCACCCTGAACCCTCCTGGGGCACAGGGCATCCATTTCGAGGTGCTCCCTGCACCCAGGACATCGCTTCCTCCTCCTCTCCTCCTCGTCTTCTATCCTGCTCTGGCCCTCCAAAGCCGTCCTGGGGCACAGGCTTTTGGTCCTGAGTTGCTCCCCACACCCAGGACATGGATGCATGGTGGAAGAGCTCATGGTGGAACCCAGTGCCTCAGATGCCTGGGTTCCCTGATGCCCACCCTGCTAAAAGCATCCTTGGCCCTGAGACAGGGAGTGTCCCAGAGGGCTGCTGGGAGATTGGGTTGGGGGTCAGTCTGTGCACACCCCTCACCCAGCAGTGTGCAGAGACCCCAGCCTTGGTGTGTGTGTCAGCATGTGCATGAGTGTCTGTGTGTCTGTGTGTCTGTGTGT
>VZSE01003118.1:0-11217 GCA_013398275.1 Promerops cafer | reverse complement strand
GCTTCCATCCGTCCTTCCACCCCACCCACTTGTCCCTGCATCCCCCTTTCCATCCCTGCTACCAGCCAACCCCTCCATCTACCCAATGTCCCTTCCATCAGCCTGTTTTCCCATCATCTTATCCATTACCTGCCCTTCCATCCATCGATCTCTCACACTTTCTTTCCTCCATATACCCACTCACCATAGTCTCTTCTGTCCTTCCATCCATTCACCCATTTCCTTCCTTCCTACCTACCTTCTATCCATCTATCCATTTATCTCTCCTTTCCACAGTGGTCCCCTCCCCAAATGCCGACGGGCATCCTTGCTTCCACCCGCCGCTCCTGTCACCCACCCTGCCATCCATCCGCTTCCTCTCTCTCTCCCCCTGCCCCACAGCTCTCTCCCTCACTCCCTTTCTCCTCCCTACCCCAGCCCACGGGATCTTCTATTCCTATTTAAAAGCTTCCCCGGCTGGGTTGGAAATCGGATTTCCTTTTTCCTGGACGCGTTTCCTGGCTTCGCCGCAGCGGCGGGGCAGGCAAGGGGGAGCGGCCGGGGGCTGCGGGGACACTGCCCGCGGGTGGGCGCTGGGAGGTTGCGGTCCCGCCTGGCCCCAGCCCTCCCTCCACCCCACCCGCGCCCCCTTTTTCCCCCAGATCCAGTCGGGGAAACTTTGTTCAAAGACGGGAAGAGCCAGGCGTGGGGGTCTCTCAGCCCCGGCGTGCAGAAAGGTAAGAGCATCGCTGCCCATTCCCCTGGACAGGCCCCGCTCCCCTCGGCCGGCACGGAGCGGGGTCCCCGGGGGCACTCGCATTCTCTCCCGCCCAGCAACCACCGGAGACCCTTTCCCGTCCTTTGCCGGGCACTGCCCATGCAGGACACGGCCACCGCGGAGCCCCCGTTCCCTGCTGCTGCGAGTGCCTCGGGCTGGGAGCATCCTGCCGCCAGTTCCCACGGGGACAGCGGCGAACCCCGACGGTCGGAAGCTCCCGTCCGTGGCATCAGAGAGGAGCGGGGTACTCGTCCCCACGAGCCCCGCAGCGGGGAGAGTGCAGGGTCCTAACCCCGGTCTCCCAGGAGCTCCGGGACATCCGACGGGAGGGAGCTGCCAGCCATGCCGGGAGTGGGGCGGGCTGATCCGGGCTCGGGAGATCCGTTCCTGCGAGTGGAGAGGAGAGTTGAGACATCATTCGTGAGGGAGCTGCCGGTGAAGTGCTGGGGCTCGGACAGGGCTGGGAAGTGATGGGTCCCCGGGAACCGGAGCCATCCATCTGGAACAACCCGCGCAGGCGTCACCGGCATCGGCCAGTGCCGGCCAGGGAGCAGCCTGGAGCCTGCTTGGGAGTGCAGCAGCACTGGGCATCGCAGGGCCGGCACTGTAGGGTTCGGGCCGTGTAGCTTGCCTGTTTGCTAGGAGGCAGAGACCGGGGGTGCTCTGAGCAGGAAAAAGGGAGCCCTGGTTTAGTGGTGGGAGGGGGAGAAAAGATGGAACTGGGAGAACCCTTTTGCCCCTGGCAAAATCTCCAGATTTTGCAGAATCTGCCCAGCCGTACTCTAAACACTGTGCTGCAGGGAGAAGGATCATTTTGGATGCCTGGGTATTTCCGTAGGGAGCTCTCAGGTGCATTATAATGGCACCATGCAGCAGGCAGGATTGAGCCTCGCCACCCCACCCAGATGCACTCCCCAACACCTCCCTGACCTCCTTGCATGGGGTGGAACACTCATGGATGGGAGATAGCTGGAGGCCAGGTTGGGGGCTGGGGTGATGGAGAAGAGGCACCCTGGGGAGGAGAGATCCCCCACCTTGGTCCCAGGATGGGGAATTAGGAAATACAACACCTTGGAAAGACCTGGGCTCAACTGCCTGGATCAGGACATCTGAGTGGGTTTTGGTGGAGTGGAGATGGATGGGGAATGGCTGTTCCCTGCTTTTAGAGCAAGATACAGGGAGCACCAGACAAAATAGGTGTGTCTAAGGCAAAACAAGATGGTTTTTGTGGGAAATGTAGCAGAGCTGTAGGACTTATTGTTGCTGACATCATGGGTGCTAAACCTCTGTATAGGATCCAAGCACCTTTAGACAAAATAATGTTAGAAGAGCACAAGGATAACTGCAAAGGCACATCCTCTGCTCTGGAAAGAGACTGTGCTGCAAGGACTGGCACCAGGAGCAGGGATGTGCAGGGGATGCTGCTCAGAGGAGGCAGAGTGGGGTGTCTAGGTAAGTGCAGGGCTGCTCTGCACAGTGGCCGGGTCTCAGCAGTAGGATTCCTCCTTGCCCAAAGGTCCAGATTCCCTCTCCTCTCATGACCTCTGGCCAGACTCGATGGAGCATGTCCTTGTGCCTCACCATGGGCATGTCGAGGTGTGCCAGGCTCCCGTGTGTGCATAGCCTGGAACAGGGGCTCCACGGGCACCCACTGAGGATACTCCTCAGTGCAAGCTGCAGATGCAATGGCCATGGCTCAGGGAGGACATTTTTCCTCCAGAAATATGGAACATCATTGATGCCTGATTCAAAGCCACAGTAGGTCATGCTATGTCCTCGTCTCTCCCTCCCCTACACTTATCTGTGTCTCTCTGTGGTGTAGTTCAGATCAGTGCTGCATCCTGACTTGAGCTGACCATGGAGATATCTGTGCAGGGCATAGTGTCCCTAGAGCAGGGGCAGTGCTGTGAGACCATCCCAGTTTCAAGCAAACATGGCAGTGGGGAATACTTGTGTTGGGATAGATCTGGGTTCTGCCAAGATATGTCCTTCTTGGGGCTGCCAATAAAAGAACAAGGCCATGTCCTCCCAGAAAACCAAACAAGCAGGTATTCATCTTCAGTGGTGTGTGAATGTGGGTGGGAGGGATGGAGAGACTCTGGATCCAGACCCGCTGCAACCTGTGTTGACCTCTAGGCAGTCCTAGTCCATCCCAAGGTGCAAGGGCATCTTCTCCTCATATCTGGGGGTGTAGAATGGGGATGGAGACAAAACCTTATTACCATCTTATGTGTCTCTAAAGCAGGGAAGATGCACTGAGGTGCAGCCAAAACCTGGGTGCGGGATAGGGCAACATAACAGTGGGTCAAGGGGATTGGGACACATCCTGTCCCTCACCCTGTGCCCTGGGAGGGAGCTTTAACCTCTCTGGGGCCCGGCCTTGCAGGCAGCGGGCAGATCCAACTGTGGCAGTTCTTGCTGGAGCTGCTTTCGGACCGGGCCAACCTGAACTGCATCGCCTGGGAAGGCACAAACGGGGAGTTCAAGCTGATCGACCCTGACGAGGTGGCGCGGCGCTGGGGTGAGCGGAAGAGCAAACCCAACATGAATTACGACAAGCTGAGCCGGGCACTGCGCTACTACTACGACAAGAACATCATGACCAAGGTCCATGGCAAGCGCTACGCCTACAAGTTTGACTTCCACGGGTTGGCACAGGTATGCCAGCCAACCACCCCCGATCACACTCTCTACAAATTTCAGGGCAACCTGGCACCACTGCCCTTCTCGGGCATCTCCAAACTCAACCTCATGACCTCGGGAGTGACACCGGCTGGCTTCTCCTACTGGCCTGGCTCCAGCCCATCCCTCTACCCAGGGCATGGGCTCCAGCCCTCAGCTTCATTCAGCGCCATGGCAGCCTCCCACCTCAACAACATGAACAACCATTACCATTAGAGGCTCAGCTGTGCCAAGTGGATGCTCCATGTCCCTGGCAGCATGGGGCTGTGGATTTGGGAAGCTCAGTGAGGGGGGATGGGGGATGGGATTGTGCCCTGCTCTCACTTGCCCCCTTTAGGTTTGATGTGGTGTGGGGGATGGGGGGGGTGCTTGCAGGATAGCTGGGTTGGTTCTCTGATGTGAGTGGATGGAGGAAGGAAGCCATCTAAATTGAAGACGAGGAAGTATCCATGATCCTGGGAACGGATGTGGATACCTACAGCAGGGTGTGAATTGAAGGAAACACCACGAGCTCCTCTCTTGGCAGGGACATTGCCCCACCTTTCCTTTGCAACATGCTGCCCATACCGTGAATGTCCTTAGCTCTGCCTCCAGCCTGTGCCTGCCCTCCCCATTCCCTGCAGAGAGGAGTCAGGAGCTGGGGCCTCAGGGCAGCTGTGTCCATGAATGAGGGTCCCTCTGAGCAGGGACAAAGAAAGGGGACCTCCCTTGACCACTTGGTCCCTTCACCTTTGTCTCCAAAGGCTTCCTTTCCTCCATCCCTCCTATACCAGCTGCCTGAAGGTGGCTTCCTTCAGACCTCAGGAGAAGCCTTGGTCTGGAGAGCAGATGATTTCCATGGGTTCACTTATACCCAGGGCAGGGCTCTGGGGCTGGAGGTGCCAGGGACAAGTGTGGGGCTCACTGCCAGTCCTCAGGGCAAGGCCAGAGCCTGTAGGCAGCACAGCCTGGTCTCTGCAACTCTGCCCTCTCCCCGTGCCCAAGGATCACACCACAGACAGTCCCTGACACCCTGCACGTGAACCTGTGTCCTGCTCATTACTTCCAGGGACAAGGCAGTGTGGGTGGTGGAGCAGAAGAAGGGATGACAGCAGGACTGGGAGCCCCAGGCATTAAGGGGCAGTCATGGGTCTCTCCCCCTGGGTTCAAGGAGCTGCCCCCATCCTCTGGAGCAGGACTTTGGCCCAGTGGATGCAGAAGAGCTGGGCACGCTGAGCTCCGCACCGGCTGGGGGGTGAGATTGGTCTTCAATAAAACAGAGAGGTGCTGTGACCTGTGTCCTCTCCTGTCTGAAAGGAGCTGCTGAGAGAGGGAACCACTCAGCAAATCCTCTCCCATCTGAGCCAGAACACCTTCAGGGCTGGGGTGGGAAGGATGTGGCCATTGCCTTCATCATCTTTTCTCCAGGCATCACCTCTGATTCTTACAATCCCCAAGAGATAGGACAGAGCTGGAAACCTCTGGGTTACTTGAGACACCCCTTCAGGGAAGCCACATATGCTGTTCTCAAGCTCCCAGGCTTGCAACAGGGATCAAACTGGCTGTGTAGGGGGAGTCATGCAACTACCCAGCCCATGGAAGGAGTGGTCAGCCCCCACCTCCTCTCCCTTCATGCCCCAGATCACAGCAGTTCTCAGATCTGGGGGCTCCATGCTGCTCCTTCTGCATCCCTCCAGGATCTGGTCATAGCCTTGGTGGCATCTGCTCCAGTGCATCCTTACTGCCCTAATCAGCTTAAGGGAGTGGAATCTGATGTCAGTGTGTCCTCTGGAGGGCTCAGGCTGTGAAGTGGGGGGGCCCGATGCTGCTAGCAGAGAGCCCATGAGAGAAAAAGGACTTGCAGGGACTGGGTGGGGGGCTATCCCTACCTCCAGGGTTTCTGAGTGTTGCACAGACTGGCTCCCAGAGATGGCAGGAGGTGAAGTGAGGGGGAAAAGGACTAGTTACCCCCATGCAACCAGCACCGAGATAGGCTGGAGACATCCGCTGCCCCCAAGTTTCACTTTGCAAGGACAAAATGGGGGAAATGGCCACAACTGGCTCCCTCAGAGACGGGGCAGAGGGCTGTGCCCTCGCCGGGGGAGCCTGCTTCAGGGCTTAGGTAACTGCGTGACGCAGGGCAGGACACGGATTAAGGGATGTGGGTCACTCGTAGCTCCTCCCTTCCCCCCTTCCCGTCCCTTTGCCAGTGTCTGCACCAGGGAAGACCCCGTGAGTCCAGCCCCCGCCTCACGCCCGACCTCGCAACCCGGATCCCTGACGGATCGGAGGCGGGGCATGCTAGGGAAAAGGGGGTCTTACCTTTTCGGGAGAGGGAGGACCGCCGCACACGCCCAGTGCAACAGGCTGCAGCTGGCGGCTGGCTTCGCTCTGCTCTGAGCTCACCTGGCACAGTCCCACCGCTCTGTCCCCAGGGTGCCACGCCAAAAGCCGGGCACCAGCCCTGCACTCCCCAGGGACGGCAGCCAGGAAGGAAGAGGGGGAGGGACACCCATGCGGGACTGCACCAGCGATGCTCTTGCCTGCCTGAGGATGAAGCCGATGTCACCATGGCAACTCGGGATGCTCCCATCCCCAGGCCCCACTGGGAGCCACCTCCCCTCACGACACACTGAGCTTATCGGAGAGCTGAACAGAGCACCACCTTCACCCAACCCAGACTAACCCCTCCCCAGAGCCCTATCTGACCCAGTCCACCAGCAGTGCTGCTTTCTGCAGGTTTCTTCAGTCACCAAAACCACCGGCTCGGAGCAGACTGCAGCAAAATCCTGCCAATGGGCAAGCAGGGCCGAGCCCGGCACAGCTCCCTGTGGAACATCATCCCTGGCCCTGAGCAGGGGTGCCCAGCCCGGGGGCAGATGGGGGAGCACCGTGTCTGGCAGTGGGGTGCATCAGCTGGTGGGGAGCCCATTTTATGTGGCTGACAGCTGCACTCAGGGCACCCGTGGGCTTCCAGCCTGCCTGCGGGGAGTCCTTGGGTGCCCTGTATAGGGTGAGATGGGGAACACAGTCCCAAAGGGCTTCAGCCTGTGCTGGGAAGACTGAGGGAGCAGAGCACATGGCCTGGCAGCTTCTTCTGCTGCCCTGTGATTAAATGAAGAAGGACGTTTTTTCCTACTAAAAAAAAAAAAATAAAAATAAAAACAAATGTATCTTTGTATCTGGCTTTGCTCAGCTGGCAAGATGGCTGCCCTGACCTCAGCCTCTTGCCAGCATGACAGGAGGACCTCTCCAACTCCTCCAAAATCTTCCAGCCCCTCCCCGTAATGGATCAGAGGGGGAATGGATTAGTCCCTCTCCTATTTTAGTGAAATCCTGTTGCCACTTTCTTCATTTCCCATGCTGGGAAGAGCCTTTGCAGTACAGCCAGGCCATGTCTGCCCAGTCTGCCTCCCTGCCCACTCCTGCACCCTCTCCAGCTCTCCCAATTCCCACCTATTTCCTTCTTTTCTCATCCCAGCTGCACTGGCTCCTCAGCCGCCTACCCCCAAGCTGCTGACTCACATCCTCTCTCCAGACACCACCTTCTTTTGGCCTGGCTCCCTTCAAAGTGCTTCGTGACTTAGTGTGGCTCAGCCAGAGCCTGCAGGTGCAGGCAGTCAGGCTCCAAAACCCTGTGTGAAGTCCCTCCAAGAAAGCAGCGGTGATGCTTCCAAAAGATGCTTTCTCCCTTGGCAATGTGCTGAGGGCTGGAGCTGTACTGCCACCATAAACCCAAACCTTGTCCCTGCTGCCACCAGCTCTCTGGTGCCCATCAGGGGCAGCCAGGGAGAACATCCTGGTGCCACTGCTGCCCAGCTGTACACTGAGACCTTGGTGTGGACTTCGCTGAGGGCAGGAGCTGAGTAGCAGGAGGACTGGATTAATGTGCTAATGCCAGATTATGCTCTAATGCAGGACTCCTGATGAGGGAGGAGTCCCTGTTCCAGCCCAGGGGACACTCGCTCCCCGGGGCAGACTCCCCACATCTGCCCTGGGTCACAGCTTGGTTCTGCCTGGCTGTCCCTTAAGGAGCTAAGTCCTCAGAAGTGACAAAGGACTGTGAGACAGGCAGGGGACACAGCCCAGGGGAACCTCCACACTCAGCTCTGAGCTGGAGGTAATGACCCAGACTATGCAGCCCTGGCCTTCTGCATTGCCAGGTTCTGTGGCAGAAGGATTAACCATCACAACAGGGCTCCAAGGGAGCCAGTCCCCCTTCCTCACCTGCTCCAGCTTCCTGGCACAGAGCTGTTCCCAGTCTGTGCTCCTCATTCCCAAATACATCAGCCAGGCAAGGCCACAGGCCATGCTTTGGCTACAGTGGGAGCCAGACTGTTTGCCATCCCACCTTCCTCAGTCCCATACCTGCCACTGCGTACACAAGCAGAGCTCTTGCAGGTTTCCACCCAACCTGGATGTGTCTTCCATCAGATGAGACCCTGTGGCAGCATCCTGCCCCTCCCTGAGTACAAATATCTCATCAGCCAATTTAGTCTGCGACCCGTCATACTCCCTCTGCCATTTGCTGCCAATTCCCTGGATCATTTTGCCCACATGCTCCCCCACAGGCACCCCATTAGCAGCTGTGACAAGTGCCATGGAGCAGGGAGGCGACCAGAAACCTGTACCCACAAGCCTTCCCCATTTCAAGAGAGCAGCAACAGCCCAAAGCTGCAGTGGAGCCAGTGTTCGAGCAGCTCCCACAGAGGCAGAAGAGAGACCTCCCACTTCCATCTGCCTCGAGGAACAGGTTATCCATCATCCTTGCAGGCAAATGAGGAAAGGCTTGCACAGAAAGCTGGGCCAAGGCAGGTCCTCCACCAGCCATGCAGGTGCCGGGTCTGCGTCATCCAGAACATTTTCCTCCTATGGAGCATCTCCAAGTCATTTAGGGGGAGGATGACAACTCTTAATAGCAAAAACAGTGTTTCCCTGCTGTTTGTCTGACATGGGAGAGGCAGCTTGCCAGGCTGGCTGCTCCAGCTGCCTATCACCTCTCCATGCCCCAGTGCCATGGCCAGCTCATCTAGCCCATGGAGTTTGCTCCACAGACAGAGCAGTCAGGCAAGGAAAGTTCCATAGAGCTTTTTCCATGGCTCCAGGTAGAAACTCCCCTTTTCACATGTGACTGTGCATCCTTGGGATCCATGGCCACCCAGGGTGCATCTAAGAGCCCTGTGCACCTTTGGGAAGGAAGATAAGGGTGCTTTTGGCCTGAGAAGAGACCTCCCTGGGGCAGGAGGGGCTGAACCCACTGCAGGCTGCAGTGCCCACCTCTGCTGCTGCAATGTGGAGCAGATGGGGCACCCACTGTGAGGCATGGAAAGGAGATGTGTTGCTGCTGGAGGAATTTCAAACTAGGAAAGCACTTGCATCTCTCACCTGGATCCCTGCGGTGATTGATCACTGATTTGGCCCTGTTGCTCTACATCTCAGTCCCAAACCCAATGTGAACCCTCCCATCCCTGCAACCCCAGACACTGCTAGGCCCTGTGGCTGGCAGCCCAGGCTGCCCAGCCCCTCCAGATTTCTCAGTCCCTCACTGCTCCTCAGGGAGCACTGGCGGCTGCAGGGATCACAAGTTTGGAGACAAGCTCTATCCATCCCCCTCGCTACTGTCCAATAGCTGGCTCCTGAGTCCAGACCATCAATCATGCAGCAGCACAGGAGTCTGCCATGTCAAATCACAGTTTTAAAAAGGGAAAAACCAAGCTCCCTAGCCTGTCTGAGATTCTCACCCTCAGTACCCAGCCCTGCTCGTGTTCTCTCACATCTGCTTTGCCTTGTGGGGAGCAGAAAGCTCCTAGGCAAGGTAAGATTAGTGCTACCCCTGCCTCGCTCCCCCCAGCAGCTCTGCAAGGTCCTCTGGGGTAGGGAAAACCAGACATGTCTCCCTCCCTCCCTCCAGTAAGGCTCTGGCTGAGCCAATGATGCATATTTAAATGCATGGGAGCATCTAAGCTCCTCTCTCATTCCTTGACATTTCCAGAGACTCCAAGCTGTCTTCAATTACCAGTCTGCAATTAGCTCTTCCTAAATCCCCCAGTGAGGCCTAGGACTCTTAATCAATGAAACACAAGAGAGGCGGGGAAGGACATGGCCTCACTGCAGCTGGAAGCATTTTAAAAGGCTGGGGCTTGAAGCTGGAATAAACCTGTGAGCACCTCTAAGGAGATCTGTAGGGTGGGAAAATCCTACAGTGCTGGGAGGTTGTTCAGCTCTGCTGAGGGGACTCCATAAAGCCCCACAGCTGGGAACAGAGATCACTGGACAAACACCACAGCTCAGGGTGGAAATAGCTGGTACCAATGGCTCAGGTGTTACCCAGTGATGCAGACCACCTTGCTGTATTCATCTCACAGTGCCTCAGTTTCCCTCTCTGCAAAATGCTGATACGGGAGAGTCAGGGCTCTCCCAGCAGCCCCATAGGAGCTATAAGGCTCCAATTCCACCAGATTAAGCCAGAGTTCCCTTTCTCATGACAAGATGTGGACCTGGCCAAAGTTGGGGTGGGTTGCAAATGCCTTGTGATCCAGACAGCCCACCACAAGGTCACATGAATGTCAAGCCAAGAGCATCCATTAGGAGAGGGAGGACAGGAGCAGCATCGGTCTCGTTGGGTTTACACAGCCATGGAAAAGCCTTGCACAGCACCCTGCCAGGTCAGCCCCCGTCATAGAGACATCTGTGCTGTCTTCCTGGCAGCACAGCTTTGCCTGAACAAGCCAGATTGGGCCTAATTAGCAGCTCTGCTGATGCACACAAAGGTAGAGAGAATCCAGCTTACCCTCCATGACCTGCAGAGCCAGCGCAGCTCTTCCCAGCGGAGGGGAGCCCGAATGCCTGGCTCAGAGGGGCTGTGAAGCACTGGATGCAGACCCCAACCAGAGAGCATGTGCAGCAGCTTCTGCTAAGGAAGTCCTGGAAAATTCAGTACCCTGAAGCATAGCAACCAGTTTTAAAAAAGGCAAAGCTTTGCCATGCTCCACCCCTCTCCCTGGAGGTCTGCAGAAGAACAGGGCTGGTAACAGGGATAGCAGCACAGCTCCCACAGCCTGCTGCTGCCAGGAAAGGGGAGCCCAGCCCTCCAGAGCAGACATAGGGAGGAATGAGGTGAGGGAGGGCAGAGCTTCAGGAAAAATGAAACTAAATTTAAAAAAAAAAAATGGAGGTGACATGAACTGTGGCATCCTGTTTAAATTCAGTGTGGCAGACAGGCATCAGGAATTTCCATCTGGAATGGAAGAGGCCAGGAGAGCTCACAAGGGTCCAGGAGACATTCAGGTGGACCAGGACTGGCCTTGGGCACAAAGAGGGGTGAAAATTTGACCCCCAGCTCACACTAGGGAGTAAAACCCCCTTTGGGGACCAGGGCCCCCCATCCCTCTTGGGGAAGAGTGGGTCATGACCAGGAGCTTGGGGTGTTACCTCAATTGCCCTCGCACCCCACAGCCCAGCAAGTCCAGGAGCCACCACCAGGCCCATCCAGGCCACCTCTTTATTCTCCAGTGAAGCAAAGCAAGAGGAGAGGAGACCCCCCTCCCACAGCAGGCTCCCTCCATTTGGGCACCATAGGCCTCCTCTGGCACAGACCCCTCTTCCCGCAGCAAGCCAAGGGAGGGGAGGCATCACCCCCTGTTTCGGGGGGCACACCGGGGGGGATTCTCCCTCGGGGAGGGGCGTGGGCGCCCCCCGCCCCCCGCGGCTCGAACAAAGGGTTATGCGGGCGGCTCCCGCGAGGTGAGGGGCAGAGTCGCCCATGCTGGGTGGGGGGGGGCCCATATACCACACGTGGG
>VZSE01003117.1:1421531-1479139 GCA_013398275.1 Promerops cafer | reverse complement strand
GCGTGGGAAGGGAGAAGGCTGTGTAGAAAGATGAATTATGTTTTCCTGATACAGAGTATGATTTTATATATAAACCTTTCTTGTGGTGTAGATGCTGTTCATTTCCACTTTGTTGATTATTCTTGTCAATACCTATTTTAATTTGCTCTGGCATTCTTCATGTAGAAAAGCTTCCATTCTGTCTTTGATTTATCTCTGTAAATCTTGATTGTAACTTCCGGTATCTGACTTTAGCCCACTTCTCTCACGTTCATTTCAGAAAATGTCAGAATTACAGATGCATACTCTAAAGGATCCAAGATTTCTGTGCCACAGAAAGATGAGGATACATTGGTAGAGCCCAGTCTACATTACCTTTAGTGGTTACCAAAGCCGCTATGTATTTTAAAAACTCTACCTTCATCCAGTAATTTTACAAATAGATGGACATTATTCTGGCTTGTATGTTCTTGCTTTGGGGCAGTAATATTGTGCTTTGTGAACTAACAAAAGATTTTTTCACTTAACTGCGTGAAAGTGTTGATTTATTAGTGTTTTTCAGATCAGATATGGAAAAATCTAATATAGATAATAAAGAAATCTTCATGTATGTACCATGCATGTATTTAGTTGTGTCTCTGTTGTCTTCTAGCCACATCATCTACAATAAGAGGCACCAGATACATTTGAAGATGGTATTCAATAGTGTTTATTTAGCTAATCAAGGACCTTCATGGGGAATTTGCCTTCCTTCCCCTTTTTTAACCTTCGTGTTTGCGAGTTGCTCAGGTGCAGTTTTGTGTCTTGTGGTAAGAAGCGTCATTTTAAACATGTGGGTAGTACAGAAGCAGAGCTGGTGGAAGACATTTAGATCCAAAGTAAGGGTCCTGTGCTTAGCCAGTCATCCTGGGCAACTGAGACCACATTTTATGAAGCTATTTGCTCTGTTCATGGTCATCACTGAAGTGCCCACTTCATGTCTTGGGAGCATGTCTTGGTGGAGGTGAAGATGGGTAAACTTCTGAATTACTTCACAGTAAAAATCTCAGTGAAGAATTTGGAGAGAAATCTCTGTTATGCACGTGAGCTTGTTGGAAAGCAACCCAACCCTGTTTGTATGGAAATGCTGTCAATAGACTGCGCTAATGACAGTACTTTTAATATTTTTTAATAATACTTACAGATCTTGCAGGTATCTGGGCAGGGCAGGATTGCAGGGAAATGTGGCCTGAGCAGATCTCAGACCTAAGACAAAGGAACTGCAAAAAAATCAGAGATGCCAGCCCGAGGCTACCTGAGGATCCCCACTGTAGTGCCAGGTTTCCAGAAGACACATGACATGCCCCAGCTACCAAAGCTGCAGAAGCTCCCATGTGCTGGCAAAGGCCCTCAGCTGCCCTCCAGCCCCTGGCAGTGCCGGGGCAGGGGCTGCCTCCCTGCAGCAAGGATACCAAATGTGCCTGTCCAAAGCAGGGAGCTAAGTCACCTCAGCTGTTACTCAGGTGATTTTAATTATCATCACTTTTCACTACTTAGGCCTGACTCGCTCTTCGGTTGGGAGTTGCCCTTTAAAATGGGTGTAGGTGAGTGTTAGGTGTGTCTGATGAAAGGAGAGTTGGTGCAGCTGTGGTTGCTTCTTTGTAACAGACCTCTGGGGACTCTGCAGAAGGTGGCCCTTCCAAGCTGGTAAGGCGGAACTTTGATAAGCATAGGCGTTTGTACCTGTGGTGGGGTTTCCTTCCCTTCTCGAGAAGCTGGAGAAGTTGGGGAGGGGCACAGAGCTACCATTGCCTGAGAGGAAATGCACTTTGATGCCTGGCTCAGGCATGGGCTGTACAACCTGAGGCCGGTCCCATGCTGGTGTGCCTGGAATAGCAGCAGTGCAGTGTGAGCTCAAGAGAACTGAACTGTAGTTGCTGCCACCCTTTGCTGTGTTTGGAGAACAGAAGGTAGGAACATCAGTGATTTGTTGTGTTTGACTTTATTGTTGTTTAACATTGTAGTAAATACTGAGCATGAGTTGGGATGCAGATTGGAATTGCTTATCTTTCCAAAGATAGATATGGATGCCACTAACCTGTGCCCTGTTTATTTTATTCTTGCTAATTTACTGCAGTGGTTTTATAGTGCCTTTTTATTGTTATTATGTCTAAATGTAGTTGGACAACATATACGTTGGGTGTTTTTTTGCTTTTGTTTTTTCTAGTAATGAAACCACTCTCTTTAGCCTAGTGAAGATGGCATCTGCTTCTGGGTTATTGGCTTATGGGTGTGTTTACATGGCTTCTCCCTCCCTCTTCTGTCTAGGCTTTCTCACCTGCAGTTTTCAGTAGAAAAGCAACAAACATTTCAAAGTCTCAACCTCAACATAACTGTGACCCTCAATCAATATTTCCTTTTTCCAGTTTCTTAAAATCTCTTTGTCCTGGACACTCAGTGTGGCCTTTTTTTCTGAAGCTCTATGGCTGTCTTGAATGCTTATGATGTAAAAGGCAATCCCTGATCTATTTGTAACTCTGCCCAGATGGAGACTGGTACTGGAGACCTGGCAGCTTGTCTAGGAAGCAAATCTTATTGAAATAATGGTAATGTGGAAAAGGCATGCAAGTCAGGGTGGTGAACTCAAATGTGCAAGTACTTGAAGTTTGCCTTCAGCAGTTTACAGTGAAATGGTATGGTCTCTTCTTATTTCTGTCTCTTAATCCTCAATCCTTGCCACACTCCTTCAACATCTTTTGCATTGTAATCTTCTGTATTTTCTTCCTCTCTTCTTCTTTCTATACATGCCTTTCTATACATGACAGATAACCTGTCAGCTTGCTCAGTCATCTGAGTAGCAATAACAATGGTGTAGAAATTGTAGGTGCACAGTAGGCAAATGTGCCATGATTTTGTGTGCCCTCTGCAGGCAAACCTGCTTCCCAAACCTTCAGTCAAACTTGGGGAAAAAGGCTTGTCACCAATACTTTGTTGTGGTTTATGCATTGATAAAGCAACCCTTCCATCTCAGCCTGCTTAAGCCACTGCAGAGCTGGAATTGTTGCTTTAGCAGCAGATGTGCTGGCAGTGTTCTTACAGCTGCATAAGATGTGCCTCTTCTTGGACAGATTTCTGCCTTTTTGTGCAATAAAAACTATGCCTTAAACTGCTTCAGTGCAAGTCATGCACTCATGTAGATGTGTTTTCAGGCATAGGTATTTATATATATGTCTAGGGGGCAGGGACAAAATGTGGAAGGAGACTGGGCTAATAAAACATGCTTCTTCTTCAACAAAAAACCCCGTCTTCCCTTCACAGAGAAGGATATAATATTTTTCTTGATTGGCCTGAAGGGAATAAACAAGTCTCTCTGTGTCCTGATTTATCTTTTACTAGTCTCAAATTATTTAGAAACGTCATGGTGTTGTTGTTTGGTGTTTTTTTGGTTTTTTTTGTTTTTTTTTGTGGGGGCAGGGTTCAGGTCTGCCCTTGAGACCAGTTCTCCCAGCAGTCGGAGACTTGCACAGCTGCTGTGGGTGGGGCAGGTGCTCACTTTGTAATTACCAGCAGCCAGGTGAGAAGTTGGCTGGTGCGTGGCCGAGGGCTTGAGGGTTGTGCTGAGAGAAGGGATAGGGAGTGGGGTGGGAAATACTAGTTACACAAGCAGGTATAGGTGTGCTTTAACTGGTTTATGTACTGCATTTTATGGACTTGATCACAATTTATGAAGAATTGAACATTTAGCTGTGAGATAGGACTATTTAGTTGCTACTCTAAATACTGCATTTACTAACATGTAATGCAGTCTCTGTGTTTTGCTCAGAAGCTTTCTCAAAAACACCGAAGTCCAATTAGTCTTCGTAAACACAAGTTAGTATCTTGCTTTTTGTTAAAAACAGAAGCCCAAAGGGCCAATAGCTCTTGCATTCAGTAATGTACACATTGTAAAAGAAGTGGCTCTCTCCTGTTCCTGTGTGTAGCTTGTCTCTTCAGGCTAGAAAACATTTCTGGGAGTATTTCCTTGCTGCTCCTGTATCTCTATCCCCTTGGAATCGGATGCTAATACTATATTTTTCTAAAATTAGGCTTAATACTTTCTCTAGGGCCTTTCATTTTGTAATTTACACCTTTCACTTGGCAGGGGGGAAGTCTGATAAGGTTTATTTTCTTGTCGGCCTCTCAAATTGCAGCCCTTTGTATTTAGCTGCAAAATCCTAAATCACGCTAATGGGATGCCTAAAATGGGCACTGGTAGAGATTAAAGAAATAATGCCTGTTACAGATGCTATCAACTATTTTTAGTTCCTGGTAGTCCAGTATTGCTCTTACCCAAGGACTATTCATGTTGGTTTTTTCTCTTTTTCTTGCAGCTCTCAGTTCTGTGATGACTGAGAAACAAAAATACCAAGTAAGGGTATCCAGAGATAGATGGACATTACAAGAATTAGGGGGCAATTTGACCATACGCTGATCTGTATGATTGCCCTCCTCTGGGGAAGATTGTAGCGGTGTGATTGCAATCATTTCTGCTGGTCAGTGTTTCTAGTGTTAGCATAGCTACCCAGGGAGCCTGCCAGCTTTTATGACTGTCTTTGGAACTGAAAGAAAAAGAGAAGGAAATGTCTGATGTTTTACTATAGCAGTTCTACATGCTATTGGTGCCATGTAACAACCAGATTTCTTATCTAGTAACTACTTGTGGTGCAGTCCTAAGTGTGCTGGTTGTGAGAGCTGTTTCTGTAGAAAGTGATTTCTATTACTGCTGTATTAATTCTTCCTATAAAATGAAAAAAAAACCAAAAACTTCGTCGTTACTTCCAGTTGATTATGTAAGAGTTTGTATTTGTACCCCTGTTCTGAAGAGTCAGTGCTAAGCAATACTGAATAGACCTTGGATGTTTTAATTCTGTAGTCAAGATACTCAAAAGGTACAAGAGCTGTGTACAAGCAAGGCTTTGTGTGGATGGTGGTCTGGGACAGAGAGTATTCTTCTCTGTAGTTAAAACTGGCCAAGTTTAAGCTTTTTAATTGACAGGCATTTTTAACTGGAAAAATACAGTTTAGAGTTTTAGTTTTGAAATCCTTATAGTACATAATATAAACATATAGTATATTTTACAAGCTCACTTTGGGAAGTGGTTGCACTTAAATGTTGCCTCCTGAGGTGTCTCTCAAGCTGAGTGTCTTCTTTAAAGGAGAAAAATAGGAACTTATGTGAGAGGAAACAGAACTCCAGAACTTTTCACTACACCTGGACTGAAGTGGCTGTTGTGAAAAATACAGCCAGGACCATGGCAGTTAGCAGTCTGAAGAAAGTACTGTACAGCAACAGCCTAAGCTCAGTGTGTTTGAGCCAGTGCTGCTGCCAGCATTATCTGTGCAGCCTGGGACACTTCCCGGTTCCTGTGCCTTGACGCTGCTTTCACATGGGGCAGGGGAAGGACTCATTGTCTATGAACTGGCTGGTGGTGAGAAACAAGTTCATTTTTGTGTGATGAGGTGATGGTGTGCATGTGTCTCCATGGCTTAGTGCCCTTTGTGAGCTTCTTACCTGAGCTAGAATTTGTGGAGTCTTTAAAGCTTGCCTTTTTTTTTTTTTTCTTTTTTTCATTTCCCCCCTCTTTAGAGAAATGACTTGTTGAAGTCCCTGAAATGTTCAGTTTTCATCCTTATGCAAGATAGTGAGGAATACACTCTTTTCATCCCTTAGGTAATTATTTGCTTTATTATTGCACTGCAGTGAGATAGGATTAATGTAGGTTACAAGTAGTAACTGAATATGAAATAAGACAACAATAAGCACAAGAGCAAAAGATAAAAATATTCTCAGGAATTAACCTAGTAGTTTGAGAATTCTATGAATATATAAAATGCTTGCAATGATGCTTAAATCTATTTTTCTTTCTGATAAAAAATGTGTTTTTGAGTATTTTGCATACAGGATTCACCTGGGATGTAAGAACTTGAAGAATTTTAAGTGTTCAGTGTCAGGAATGAAATAATACACTTTTGACTTGTTGTCAACCTGAATAAACTATTAACTACCCCACAGCAATTACAAGTTATAGCTAATAATGGTGCAATAAAAACACAATTGCCTTTTTTCCTTCTAGGATGTTCTCCCTGGTCCTGTCAAATTTGTTTTTCTGCCTCGTTCCTTAGTTTTCTTTCCAGACCATCCCATGTCCTCAGTAGATCTTGAGAACTGTGTCATGAGTAGATTTGAATAATCAATTTTGAATATAGGAAATTAAATGAAGAATCACACTTCATAAGCTTGGGCTTCTGGATTGAAAGCTTTAGATAGTTCAAGCAGACATTGCTGAATGTTCAGCCTGGTCTGGCAGGCTCCAGTCTCTGAAAGGTGGGCAACTGAAACCTGTGTTTGCACAGAAAGGCAAGTTATGGGATAGCTAGGAATTGGCTCTGGCCAGCTTGTGTCCCAGGTGTCATCTTTAATAGTTGTTTTCTTCTTATATTGTTAGTAACCAGGCCAGTGGGCCAATCACCATTAGTGTTTGAGGGTCTTTTTGTTTGTGGTTTTTTAAAATTTTTGAAAATTATTCTAGGGTTTGTTTGGTTGGTTTTGCTTCTGTTTGCTTGTTTTCATTTCGGCCAGCTGCGCTGGCAGGTGGCTGTGACTGCACTGTGCACCCCCAGCTGCTGCCAAGCTTTGCTTTGTGGGACCTTGGCCATACATAAATGCTGCTGTATATTGAAAGAATTGTTAACATGAAAAGAAAATGATCACAAATGCGAGCCAGATACGTTGTGGTGTACAAAGTGTTTACATAGCAGTCAAGTATAACCGTGATTTAACCACGTGCGAGGAGATGTTTTCTACTTCTGCTACGTGAAACATTTGGGATTAAACTGATTTAAATAAATTAAGGGCAAATGCAGTCTGGGATGATGTTATACTGAAAGGCCTAGAATGTGTTCTGAAGCAGATACTGTGATGCTGACTGATAATTCTAGGAGAATTTTCTTGATTAAGCATTTACGTGAATCTTGGTTATATCTGATAAGCTGGGAAGTGGTGTCCCTAAATATAACCAAACTGTATTAACAAGAGGATTAGAATGATTTGATGTAGGAACTTTTCTCACTAAACTCTTAAAGAAGATTATGTTTGTTTAATCTTATAATTTAAGTGCAGTAGAAATTTGGAGGAGCTGAAATCGCCATTCATTTATTTAAATGGCTTACTTTGGGACAGAATGCATTGTCAGAGGGGCTTAATATTGAAACTACTTCTAAAAGTCTGAATTTTCTGTATAGCATGGTCAAAGTATGACTTCTAATCTGTATCTTTGCAAAGCACTCTGGATTGATCTGTTGAATTAGATGAATCACTAAGTTCTCATTTGTATTTATATGTGCTTCCTCATTGACAGAAGGTTGGGGTGTGGGGGAAGAGGAGGTCTTCAGTGTCTTCTCCCTGCACAGAGGCTGCTTTCCATGTTGGGGGTTTTCTCCTGATGATTAACTGACTCTTACAAATTAGCATGAGCAGTTACCAGAAACTGAGAACTAGAGAGTTTGACAGTTTAGGGCTATCTCTGTCAATATTACTGCTTCAAAGAGATCACTTCAGTCAAAACATTGATATTATTCATTTTTAGTCAAACATAGAGCTCTGTTGCTGTTCTGTTTGTTTTGTAAATAAGTGACATTTTCATTGCTGTCAATGCTCAGTTGTTTGATGGCTGTTATTTCTTTCACTGTTAATTTCAGTTCATATGTCTCCATTAGAGCTGACTTCTGTACTGAGAACATCTCCTTGGTCTATTGAAAGGGTGCTTTGCAACATCAGTCTAGGTTCTTTTAGGGCCTGAGGAGTCCCACTGATGTGAGTACATGGCCAGTTTGGCAAAGAGGGTCACTGGGAAATCAACAGAGGGGAGCGAAGTGGAGCCTGGATGAAGCTGCCTGTAGAGCTCAGGTTAGGTATCTCTTAAATACTTCACTGGGTGGGGGCTTGCAGCTGTAGAAACTGTACTGATGGACCACTCAGACCCACAAACTAAGCAAATGGGAAACACTCCTATTTAGTTTTGCCATCCTGTCCATTATGGGGAGAATTTACATTTTGTTTTAAACTGTTTTCCCATGCTGTGTTTGATTGTATCAATCCTAGTGTTTTGGGTTTAGGTCTATCCATTATTTAAATCAAGAGACACTGTGAAAGTGAAAGGCAGTTACATTCCTACTGCCTGTTTTTTTTGTCTTAGTCTTGTTTCCTTCCTCAAACATATCTTCATGAATTCTAGTAAAAATAATTCTTCTATTTAATGCAAGCAAAACTCGAATGGTTTATGCTGTACATACTCCTTTGTGTTCAAGAATCTGTGAAGCAGTATTTGTACAATAATCTAATTTCAATTTTTCTGCCTCTCTAAGAGTGAAGATAGACCAGAATGTTTCCTGGGGAAGGGGGGACAAGTTTCTCCATACAGTTAAGAATAAAGTGAGGTTCATGTTCACTTAGACATCCTAATACACTTCCATACTCGAGCAAGCCAGAGCTGTTGTACTGGTGCTTAGTATTGCAGTAGAGCTTGATGAATCTGAGAATGTTGTAGGATTCTTCCCTTGAAATTACCTTGTTGTTGTTAGGAGCAAAAAAAACCCCCAAACCCAGCACAAACATCAAAAACCTCAAACCCCCTAGCATAAGAGCTGCCAAGTTTTTGTTGCCGAGTTGTGCTCACCTCTCTCTTGGGATAAGCAGGAATTCTTGTTTGATGCTGTAGGCACAGAATCTGCAACGTGCCTCTGGTGGGTGCTCTTGTGCCAATATTCCCTCTTGAGGCTTGACTCCTTTGTACCATCCAAACCCAGAAGTGAGTGTAGGGGTGGAGATTAAAAAAAAATGAAGCAATTGGATAGGAGCAGAGAGAGAAGAGTTTTAAACTTTTTTTGTTTTAGATATGACAGACTCCTTGTGTTGTCTGTCTGTTGTCCTTAGATCTCTCGAGGCAGTGAGTAGAGGAAGGGAAATAATGGACTGCTGGGAGAAAGAAATGGAGGAGCACCAGCAACAGCTTTGCCTCACTTGTCTAGTGTAACTTCTAGTACATGGCTGTCAGCTAGTAGGGTTTTTAATATTTAGTTTGAAAGTGACCATAACAACCTCCTCAGCAGAACACTGATTCTTTGAAACCTTTATCTTGTGAGTCTTGGAAGTAAATTTTGTGTAAACATACTAGCAAAGCAAACTTGTAAAAATCCCTTTCCTAGAATGATGTGGGTTGTTTTTTTCTTATTTTTTCCTCTTGCTGTTAACCACTGGGATCTCGAGCTGAGAAGAATATAAAGAAGCAATGTTTCAAGATCTCCCTATCTAGATTGAATGGGTCTCTGAGTAGTGGCAGATTGAGGTCTGTTTTCTGTTGCTGGCCATGTCAAGGGTGTAAGCTGCTGCTTTCATCTTCAATAAGCCCTGTGAAGAGTTACATCCATTTGGGGAGTTGAATTTGGTGAAGATTGCAGCTTGACAACAAAGACTTTGAAACTGAGCTCATAGGGTTTAAATTGTCATGTCTTGATATACTTTCCTGATTTGTTTTGTGGGTTTTTTCTTTTATTTAATCATTCTTTAGATGAGCCTTTTAATATTAAATTATGGGTTTTCAGTTTGTTCAGAATTTACCTCTGGACCATGAACATACCAGTAATCTCAACAGCAGTGGCTGAAGATGTAAAGTGTCTTGATGTACAAATTTGAAAAATGTGACCTTCAGTCTCTTCCACGTTTTCCTCTAAAACATGAATTTCATTGATTTAAAAGAGCCTGTTTTCATTGAGAGTGAAAATAAGCATCTCCCTGAACAGTGACAGATTATAAAAGGTTGTAATTAATTTTTTATTTTGAAACAGTTGAAAATATTCCAAGGCCAGGTATCACAATTGTAGTTTGAGGCAATGCTTAATTGCTTGTAGCTTTTATCCAATTAGCACTTGTTTGCTCCTTGGTGCCTTCAGGTGAAATGACTGGCACTACCAGTAGATGGTTTTGACCTGCTGACAAATAAAAATGCTGCTTAAAATTATTTCAGAACAAAATAGCTTCATATCTTTGTTGCAGGACTTGTTTTCTTGGCTTACAGGAAACAAAAGCAGCTTGGGCTAAGTGAAATTTCTTTGACTGTGAGTTTTGTAGAGAGCTCAGGAGCTGGTCCTGTACAAGTAAGGACATGGTCAACATTGATTCTGAGGTGTTACACTGTCCTTCTCAAGTTTTTGTTTTGGTTTTTTTTATAACAGCTCTCTGAAGTGAAATTGTTTATTAATTACTAATTTTGGAAGCTAGTACATCCTGACCTCTTCCTATCTCCTTCAGTGTTGCCCTCATACCAAGACATCTGAGTGCACAGCTGTTGGCTGTTTATTAGTAATGACTTCTCTTGCTCAGTGTTGTAAAGCCTGGAAAAACTCCCAGTTGCTTATGTGCCACTTGAGTTTGTTTTCCTTGGAGGCCTTGCTTACAGTGGGGTAACCTTTGGTTTTACCAGGGCCAGATCAATACTGGGTAGGAATGTGAGTCTCTTAATTTTTCCATGTGTACTGTAAGGTTCACACTAATTGCCATTGAACTTAAAATAGTTGGTTTCAAGTGTTTTCTTTCATCCTGACAGCTCATTAGTATATTGTGGTGGCTTGTTTTGTAAGCTGAAGAAAATGTTTCCCGTAATATTCTTTCTCTGTCTGACAGACCACATTTATTTCAGTTATCCAGCTATACCTTCCTCTTGTTATATAGGAAACGTAGTCTCATCTAGGCCTGGAATGTGACTTTAAGGTTTAAATAGAGGTAGAAATTAAATCATCCAGTTTTTAGGTAATGAGATAAAGAATAATTTACCCAAATGTGTGAAAAACCCAAAAAAGGAACAGCAGTGATTTCTCTCAAAATTACGTATCAGGCCTAAATGCCTTGATGGGACATGTTCCTGTGCCACCTTATTGGAGCCCCAGACATGCTCACCTGGCAGAGGGTTATAAAGCCTGTATTTAAGGTCTGTGACTGGAAAGGTATGTGGAATGGATGTTTTGTAAGCAGATAGATGCTCCATCAAAGGGTAGATCACATCTTTGAAGGTCTTTTTATATCAAACTGGGTACTTCTTTTTTTTTCCCCAAACTCTCAGAAAGGCAAGTTCTGCATCTCCAGCATGATGTTTTTGTACTTAGATGTGAAAGGTCATTTGTCTCTTTTCTCTCAGTAAGTGAAAATGTATTCACATGTCAGATCTTTCATGTCAGGGAGAATCCAGATTGTGGACTCAAAAGCTTTTCTTGTCATGTTTCTAATTAGGTCTGTGACTCATTCTCATGAATAATATATCAAGCTGCGTATTAACATCTAATCCAGCTACATCATCAATTTACAGCAAACTTTGGCTGCAGTAACTCCAGTAAAAAAAGAGGCTGCAACATTTATCCAACAGCTGTTAAAAGTTGTGTGGTGTCTCTGGGTACTGAACTTGCAAAACAAGTGATTAGATTCATGTTGCAGTATGGGGGGGGGGGGTGAATGAATTTGATTAAAATAATAAAAGTAGATTTTTAAAGAGGGCTTTGAGGTTAAGGCCAAAAAAGCTCTTTATCCCAAGCAGAAATTATTTTCCTTTATGATCTGAGGAGGAGAGTATTTGTCCAAGTTCAGACCTAAGTGCTGTGTATGGTTAGATTAGATTGCTTTTCTTAGGAAGAAACTGATTTGTTTTCTATCTGAGTGCAACAAAAAAGTAGCAGCTAATAAATTATTACAAAGGTTTTTAGCCTGAAATGAAATCACTTGTCACTTGACCTCAGTCTTGCAGAGTATTTTGAAGGTTTGTCCCAGCTCCCTCATTAATATGCTGGATGGGACTGTTGTGGATGTAGCTGGTGGTTTTTGTTTGTGATCATGCTGACAGTTATTGTCAAACAGCTTCACTCCATCATGTGGTCTTCATCACTAATTAGTCATCTGACAGGTATAATTTCTCAGTGCTGTGGATCACTATTGTAACTGTAAATTATCTTTGAAAGTGTCTTTAAAGTGTCATACTTTCCTGCTGTTGTCTGTTTTCCATCACCTAATTCACGATAGGTTGCTGGCACTGGCGTGTGCTTCCTTCCCAGTTTATTTTATAGACAGAATAATATATTCCTGCCACTCCCTTTCTGGCTTTCCCTGCTGCTCAACTCTTCCCCAAAGAACTGGGCTTACAGAAGGCTCCACTTGGTGACTACTGTGTGTTTGTGTCAGAGCAGGGAGAGAATAGTCTTCATGCCTGGCTTCTCAGTCTGTCCAAATGCTGTTCCACCGCCACATCTGTTGACTTTCACACAGCAAGGGAGCCTTTGAGAAGGATACAGCGTGGGTAGAGCTCCTGTCAGACTGCATCAGAATAATCAGCCCTGAGGAAGACAGGTACCATGTGCTCAGCTCTGGGTGCATATGTGTCCTCCCTGCTGCATGATCCCTGCAGCTGTGAGACAGGGGTGCTGCCTGCTCTGTAATGGCTCACGGCAGGTCTGCTGCAGGTGGCATGCGTGTGACACAGCCGTGAAGGACCAGCAACTTGGTGTGGAGGTCACAGCTGTGCATGTTCAGGTGGCCAGGCTGCCAGGCTGGATCTGACTGTGCATGAACAACTGCTTCTAGTGAGATCTGTGTGTGGGAATGGGAGATGTTAGGCTGAGACTGATTTTCTCTTTTGAGTGGAGCAAAACTGGCTTCCAGATAGCACCTGGCAGTAAATAGCAAATGAGCAGCCAGCATAGGCTCAGTTAAAAAGTTTCAATGTGAATGACTTGACAATGGACTGTTACCAGAAGACGGTGGAACACAGTGGAGGATTTTTGGAAAACTAAGTTGCTATGCATTTGAAAAGTCAGAAATATTCCCCATAGTAATGGGGAAGTAGTAACTGTGGTGCCTGTGCCACAGGTTGTTGCATATGAGTGTGTGTATGGTATGAATGAATTGATAGTATTGCTTGGCTGTGCTAGACCATGACTGCCAATTACAGCAACTTTTAGGAGCTTTTAAACAATTTTTTTTTGTTACGATTGCCTTAAATATTCTGAATTATAGTGAGGATCTCAGAGCATAATGAAATGGGGTAGTCATTCTTTTGTAACTTTCTGAAAGATACCCTTAAAACAGTGTTTATGTATTTCTAATGCAAGGTTAGGAAAAGAAAAAGGAGTACAATCATGGGCAAGTCATTTGGAATCAGAGCTTCACTCATGAAAGGAGGGCAAGGCTTCTAAATCACTGCATTCTTGTCATAAGTATCAAAAATTAGGATATGCAGGTTGTGTATGGGTTCACTAGTCTGCATTGATGTCTGACCTCCATCACACTCTGCTTCTCCTTGTTCTGCCAATATTGTTTAAGACTGGGTTAATGATGTTTTTTTTTAACCTAAGAATCAGAGTGCATTGTACACCTGACAGTGACCTCAGCATCACTGCAAAGTTGCAGTTAAGAGCAAGGGCAGCCATTTTAAGTTAAGGATCAAATGTGGATAGCAAAAAGATGTGCTAAAATTAATTCCTAAGTATAGGGGAAAGCAGCACAACTTTATGGCTTGTTTGCACACCTGTACAGACTTGATACACCTTTAAAATTTGCCTATAATAAGCCCCAGGTGTTACACCTTAGATAGTATGAGTTGAACTAATTAGCAAGCTGAAAGGTTTAGGTTGTTCTAGCAGTTAAAGACTTTCACCTGGATTTATGCTCCCTTCATCTTGCAGAGCTTGATGCAGTAGCTCTTTAGCAGGTATAATTCTTTGCAGTAGAAATTTTGCATGAGCAGGGGCTGTTTCTTGAGTATTTTTATGTACTTATAATGAAAACATTCACATTGTTAGCTTGTTGTACCTTTAAACAAATGGGTGAATCAAGTTCATGAAGCTTAAGAAGAGAAATGACACTTGCAAGGTTGCCAGCAGTTCTGCATAAACAGCTGGTGATTTTAATTGATCAATGGTAAAGAAAAAGTGCATCTCTGTGTTTGACTCCCAGGAAAGGAACAGGGTACACTGCCACATCCACAATTTAAATTAAAAACTGTGTGGCAGTTCAGTTTTCTATTTCAATGACATCTTAAACTGCATCATGTGTTATGTACTACACAGAAATTAGCAAATAAATTAGATTAATATGGTGCTGAACATGAAGGCTGAGATCAATTTATTTTGACACAGTGGTGATGACAAAGTACAAATAAGTACTTTACTTGGAACATTTAAGTAAAACTGCTTTGAATGTTCAGATTGAGAACCACATCTTGCTCTGCCTTGTTGTCATTTTAGTTCTGAAATACATTTTGCTTACATCTTGCTGCTTTCTGCCTGGCTCTATAGGCCAAGTTGATGCTTTACTTTTATTTTTTTTTATCATAGTAATCTATTTCCTTTGTACCATTGTTATATGTGCTGGGCTCTTTTTTTCCTTATTCTGTCTCTCTAAGTGTTTTAGTCTCTTCACTTTGAGTGGCTGATTTAAGGAAATTGAGAGATTAGGATAGCAGACAACTGAGATGAATTGAAGTAGTTCATCTTTGTCAGAAAAATCTTGTCTCTCTCAGCTGTCCCTCTTGCAAGAAATAGGAGAAACTGGGCAGAGAGCTAAACTTCAGAGGAAGCAAAGTGAGAGTGTCTTGAACAAAGCTGGGGAAAATGGGCACTCTTTGGACTGAATTAGGTATACAGAAGCTCCTAATTCCATATGGAACTGCAGCAGACTATCAGTTTACTCTGAATCTATTAAGACAGCAGATTTTGAGAGAGAAAATTCTTAGGGAAATGTCAAACTTTTTTTCAGTTGAAGAGAGAAGAATGTTCTTCCCCAATAGAAATAACAAAAAACTGGTTTTGGAGAAAAAAACGTGCAGAGAAGAGAAAGATCAGTATTGTAGCTTAAATGTTTCTCTTTGTTAAACTGGGATTTAAAAGAAAAAAAGGATTGTTTAGGCTCAACTTGAGAGTTATTAAAATTAAAATAGTTGAATACAAATAAACTAATGGGGGAAGCAGGAGATTAAGAAATATCATACTTGGTGTTCTTTCCTCATTTCACATATTAATAGGACTAAAGAGATTTTCATCAGTATTGGTGCTACCAGGTAATGTATTTCAAAGAAGTATTGAGCTGGCCAGGATCAAAGTCACTTGTACATGCAGAGTTTCCAGCTAAGAAGCTGTGGGAGGATATGGGTCTGATACAGTCTGAAAAAGGCAGAATAACCTTCGTTATCTGAGAGAGGCAGAGTAGCCAGCATTGATCCCCCTTCAGCAGAAGGGGAAGGAACCAAGGTCATAACAAGGTGTGTTCTCTTGATCTGCTCGAAACCCGAGAGTAGAAGAAATGATTGATAACATAAAAGCCAAGAGGCACTTGGGTAGCTTGCTCCAGGAAAACAGAAGACCTGTAAGCATCTAAGGATAGCAGAACTTTTATCAGCTCACTCACTTTGAGGTCTTCAGAGGGATTAGGTGAGGTGATGTCCCAGCCCTGTGCAGACACGGTGACTTCCATGACTTGGCTCTCCTCAGAACGGACTGTCCCTCTGCTGAAGCAGCCTCTGGATGGTCTCTGAGCCTGACAGAGGTACCCTTCTGTAGGGGTGGGGAGGAGGAAGGGCACAGGGGAGGGGCAAGATGTTTCAGATGTGTGTAGGTCTGTCTGACAGCTGCTCTGGGAGAGAGAGCAAAGCAACCAAGTGGTGGAAGTCACGGACTGGAACAGGCTTGTGGTCCAGCCTCTCCTTGGACTTAGTCACAGATGTGAGCACCCAGACATCCTCTGATGCAGTTCAGGAACAGACTTTCAGCTGAATGTGGTGCCTAGAGATTTTTCTTTTCCTGGGTGAAAGCAATACACAGTGGGGCATGTTCAGCTGTGTTGTTCCCAGCAGCACTGTCCCCAGCCTGTCACTGTGACCAGCAGGAAAGGTCCCCACCTCCTCGGGTGGTGCACTTAAACAAGGTAGCTAAAACTAGGAAATTTAAGGAACACACTAAAATCAATTGATGATGTTTCTTACATACAGCTGGTAAGTTTTGCCAAGCTGTAGGGGCTTGAAATTTCTTTGGTTTAGAAAAGTATTGAACACCCCATAATTTCTACAGTGCAGTGGGTGTTGGTAGATGTTCCTGCCTGTGGTGGGGGAAGGTTAGAAGTAGGTGATTTTTAAGGCCCTTTCCAACCCAAACTGCTCTGTTCTGAGATTTGAAGTGTTGTTTATCTGTCACTCATTGCTCAGTGAGCAGTGCCTTAGCTGCAAAGCCGAACTCCAAACATTTTATTTTGCTTTTGTTGCACTGTTTCACTATGCAAGACTTGCAAGTCAGCAGCATATGGCATGGCTATATTGTCCTATAAAGAAGGAAATAACTGTGTGTGACTTTCATGTGGATGGTGAAAGCTGGAAAAAAAAACCAATCCCAGGAGTTACTCTTCCCAAACTGGAAGCCAAGGTGTTTGATATGATGTCAAAGGCTGTTGAAATATGTAATTCATTCCATCTGCTGCCTTTGGTGCATGAGAACAGCGTGTTGGTGCCAGCTGCATGTGCCTGAAACTGAGAGAGGAAAGCCTTGGCAATGGTTCTGTTTGCTCTGCTGCTTGGGAGGGTGCAAGTGAGCCACAATTTTGCTTTTATTTTTAGCCCATGTGTCCTGGTTTGCCTGACAGGCCAAGGGATGTGTGTGCTGCATGCACTTGAGCTTAAGAGGCTTTCCCTGCATTGCCAATACTGTAATTCTAAAAATTCATACCCATTCACCAAGTTTCTGTTGCCATCTGTCTAGGAATTGGGTAGCTTTGGCTTTCTTATTCTGGCCAAGTGTAAGGAATTTTTGCTCCTTTCCTTGTTGATTAGCTGGTCCAACCAAGCTCAGCTAATGGTTATTTAGAAGCTGTATTTAACAGTGAGTTTAGTGGCCTAAACAAATATTTATGAAAAAAAAATGGAGTTTTAACAATAAAAATCTTCTTGTGTTTTATTCCTAAATAAAGTACAAGGTTTGCAAGCATAACCACCTAATCAACAAGCTTCAGCAGATCAATTAAAAATTTTAATTCAGTCATTCCCCAGCCTTTAGGGAAATTTATTCTGGTTTGCTGTAGTTCTTTACTATGTGTTACAGTGGCCCAGGAACAGTAAAGGGGAAGGGGAACTTGCAGTTTTCCTTCAATATTTTATTGATATAAGCAGTGGCACTTTCTTGAGGGTTTTTTTTATATAAAACTTTCAAGTTACTGTATAATAGAAGGATGAAAAGATTGAATATCAATAAAATGTTCCTTTTTTCATTTATCAACCAATTATTAAGGAAATAGAAAATTAAACCCATAATAAATTATGTTCAGCCCTCTTCCCCTTTCCTGTTATTTATGCAGAGTGGTGCCTGGAAGTTGTGCTGTCTTTAACCTGTAGCCAAATGGCTTTGTAGATAGTACAGTGAAAGATCATGTAGTAAGATCATAAAAGAATTGTGAAAAACCCAACAGGATCAAAAACCAAAATGCCCAAATGCTAATGGACAACAAAATGATTAAGTATAATGGAGAACAAAGTAAAACAACTGCTGTTTTATTGTATTTTTTTTCCCTGTGGTTGTCCTCTACTGAGGATAAATAAGAATGAAGATCCTAAACAACATTTGTACTCAAATAGAAGCATAAAAATAGTCCCAAATCCATGTCTCATTTACAGGATTCAAGCTTGCTGCATCCTTAAGCAACTGTAAGAATGGAGGCCAAATCCACCATGTTACTTGAATCTAAATTGGGGCAGGAGAGTTTAATAGCACTTTGTGGATTATTGGGAGTTTTTATTCTGAAGCCTTCAAAGCTGTTTTGGATTTTGTCATTGAGGGGATGGCCTCTAATTGTCTTCTGGTGTTGTCATCATGCATCCCAGTGTTGTTCAGTAGTGACTGACATAGTTGTCTACTCTGTATTAATGAAATTACAATCAAGCCAAAAGCACATGTGTGTAAAATTTAATATTCCTCTGCATCCTTTGCATGCTATAAACAGCCTGGATATAGATCCCTGCAGGTATAAACTCCCTGATGGGAGACTTGGATAAAAAAGGAAATTGGTTCCTGCTCTGTAAGTGGATTGTTACTAGGAATAAACCAGTGCTGCTGTACATCTGACACTGGGCAGCTGATACACATATGCAAAGTTGTTTTCCTGATCTTCATTTTGAGGTGTGCTTGGTGAGAGAATCAGTAACTTTTCATCTCTAGGTCTGCATGGGAGCCAAAAACCCAAAGGTAAAGTGGGAAGGAAAGGAAAACTGAACCACTGACGTTTATTTCATTGTTTGAATCTAGAGGCAATATTTGGATTGCACATACTATGTTTATAGTGTGGAATCAATTTTAATAAGTTAGGAAATTATTGCAGCTGAAGAAGTGAGATTGTGTATCAGGAGGGGAGAATAATATTGAAGGAACATGCAGATTAGTTTCCTCTTTTTTTCCTCATTTAAAGCTTTATTTATCCATAGGCACAGAATAAAAGACACCTGAAAACACCCCTTACAAGTACATAGTTCTTGAATTATTTGATTCCTATGATTTTAAAAATACATAGATTTTAAAGAGGAAATTCATAGATTTCATAGAGGCAATATAGGTTGGCACACTGAAGACATGAATATACTTATTTTGAACCCATTTGAGAAAACCCACCTTTACTATTTGCCTAGATCCATATATATGTTCTTCTTGTATTTGGCATGTACTTAGCATGATTAGGATAACATATAGTGTTGAAATTATGTGAATTTAATTTCATACTCTAATAAAGGATTGGCTACTTAAAAAAAAAAACAAACAGCAAACCACAAAAAACCAGCTCTTTGCACCCATAGTTTTGGGCTTTATACACTCACTATCTAACAAGATACTGTGATTCCGAAGACAAAATCTCATCTATTGTTTCCTATAAATACTTAGTTTTGCATGGGTGTCTTGTTGCAACATCCTAGTATCTTCCAAAAAATAAAACCACCCCGCAATCTGCTTCCAGAATGGAAGCAAGTCATGAAAAGAGGTTTGTTTTCTGCTTGAATTGGTTAATTAGTATCAAAGTGCATAAATGTATTATAATATTTTTAAAACATAGGAGTAATGATTTAAATTACTTTCAGCTTAGGCAAATCAGCCCTCAGCAGTTCATTTAATTGCTAAGGAGCACTGGAGTCAAAAAAGAACACAACAAAAAACCCCAACAACCATTTTTGGCAGGAAATGTCTTAATTCAGGTCTCTCCCTGATAGCGTGGCCAGTGTGGAGACACTGGAAGTGGCCTTAAAGGAGCTGTGAGAGCCTTTCATCAGCCACCTGCCTTCCCTGGGATGGAGTGGGATAACTTTGGGCCACACCTTCCCTGGCTGCAGGATTCCCAAGGGCTGCCAAGGGTGTGTGTAAGCAAACAGTGTAAATCATTTCAGAGTTCTTTGGGGCAGGCCGTTTGTTTGTCTTTTTACCCTTGGGAATGTATCCATTATTTCAGATTAATACGTTGACTTATGAGCTGCAGATTTTTCTATTCACTGTTTGGTACAATGCTTACCAAATTATTTTCAGATCTTAGAAATAATCTACACAAAATGTCAATCTCTTCTAATATTTATCTAGCCTTACCCTTACTAGGACTATTTTTTGTGAAATAATAGACTTGAAATAGAAATCCCAGATGTACTCTCTGAATCCATAAATTGCTCATTGTGAAGAAAATACTTTTTTTCTCTAAAAATGATGGATTGCTAGAACATAATGGCTTTTGCTGCTGTTATAGTTAAATCTTCTTTGAAATTACTGAATTTCATACTGTTTATAAAATAGGCACAGCCTCCATAAAGCTAGACAGACAAGAATAGAGCACATATACAACTGAAATAGGGCAGCTGTAAAGAATTCTGATGTTACGTGGCTCTTGCGTTTATTTTTTTCCTTTTATTCTGAAATGGAGTGAGAAATGCTGAATGCTCCCTTTTGTGGAGTATTAGACATAGACATGATTAACATAAACTTGAGCATTTCCACTCCTTGCAGTTATCTCTTCACATATACAAGTAAAAAATAACCAAAGTGCAGATGCTATCTTGTTTACCTCCTACAATGAAGACTCAAAAATAGGATTGAATTGCAGTTATCTGCAATGACACATGTGAGAAAAGGTATTTGTTTGAGCTAGACACTGAAAAGACTGATTTTGTTAGAGTGGCAATTGTGGCAGTTGTAAATTGCAGAGACACTGGCTTCATCCTCTTCACAGGTAACATTGACTTATTTTCCTTTATTAAGAAATTAGATGGTTACTGAGCTGAATTGCTGGCTCTTGCAAAGGAATTACTTGTTAATGGTCAGAGAGATTGCACTGCCAGGCAAATGAGCAGGATGAAACATTCCATGACAGCTCCCAGTATCTGAGCTCATGCCCCACATGCGTGTGTTGGTAAAAGATGAAATTTTTCACCTTTCTCTCACTGTTCAAGAGGTGTGGAATTTGGATTTTTCAGTATGATATGGTGGTTTAAGTAATTTTCATCAGTCTATAATTCCCACTGCCTTGTACCAGTGCTTTCCAGAGTCACTTATAGGGAACTCTACATCTCCTATAGCTTCATCCACTTTATTCTTATCAAAAAGTATCAGTGAAACTCAAGTTGTCATGTCTCTTGTAGGGGACAGTCTGATCTGGAGAGGTTGCAGTAGAGGTAATGGATGCTGAACTGATGATTAGGTTTTGAGGTGCTGTAGGGTGGTGACACTTGGTGTGTGCTCCTGGAGCACCCAGACCATTATGGGCCACCTCAAATAGTGGGGAGTGTTGGAGTGATGAGCGTTACATGTCAGAGCCAAGCAAGAGGTGTGTGCTGAAGAGGGAAGAAGGTGACTCAAGCCTCCTGTGGATGTTAACTTTTGTTTCAGAACCTGAAAGCTGTGATTTGTTCAGGGTGAGGTTTTTTTGGGCTGGTGGAGCACATACTGTGAGGGAGGTCTCTGTGTTGTAGCCTGGTTTTGAACCACCCTTTGCACCAGGAGAGGTGAAAGCTTCACTTGTGTGAGCCACACAATACAGAGCAGGAGTGCAGCACCTTGTAGTAACTTCTGAGATGTTAGTGTTTATAACCCTTCACCCTTGGAGGGTGAATTGTTAAAGTGAACTTCAGATTTCAGGTGTGCTTTACCCTGAAATGCAAGATCTAGTTATTTCAAAACAGGGCTTTAAGGCTTCAGGCAGAACTTCTAGTTCACTTGGGTAGGACTCAACTATCTATGGAATAAATTCAAAAACCTCCAAGAACATAATTTAGTTATCAGAGAAATCTGGTAGTAAACACTACAGTTCTTTGTAGTAATGTTTTTTAGTCATGTGATTTATTATCTCCTTTGTATATGATAAGAATTGTTCAGGATAGTAGCTAAATATGAAGGGTATGGGAGGAGACAAAAAATTAATTCTTGCATGACTTCTGTTTACCCCAGTAAATTTTGGTTCTCAGTTTTGTTAATTGCTTGTACTGAAGTATAATGAAAAGTATTTATCCTTTCTCTGATTCCCATAAGACTGCAAATCTATGGTGGTAATGTGAATTTCACAAAAATTACCTGTTACTTGAACATAATTTTTTTCTCAGAATAGCTTTAGTAGGTTACCTGTTATATATCTATCTAATATAGTTATCTTTTTGTATATATAGCTTATTTAGTATATGACAAACGATAACTGATTTTCCAGTGTGTTCTGACAAGGAAAGGACTCAGTATTGAAGAGTTTTGTAAGAGGAGCGTTTGCTGATGGACAGTTAAAAGAGAACCTGAAAACCAGTGTTTGCACTTTATCCATAAGTGAGAGTATAATCTTCGGAACATATTGTCAAAGTAGTTGGTTGTTTTTCTGGTTTTGGTGTGTCTTCACAAGAAGTACTGGCATCTTGAGGAAGATAATCTTGATAAATGTAACTGGATCCAGTGAGGGAAAGGTAGCTAAGTGAAAGTGCAGTGGTTGGTAATACACAGGAAATCAAATTACATAATGAAATTATCCCATTTCAATGCCCTAAATTTGTGCAGCTATGAGGTCAAACACTTTTAGCTCAGAAAAAAAAAATAGTGTTTAAACGTGTTTTTCTAAATCTCTGCCACATTTGTTATCTATTTCCTTTAGTATTTGAGTGCTTGACTTAGTACTGCAGTGTTGGCATTTGTTTTGGTGGAGTGCTGGTGGCAAATTTGTAAGACACATGGAAACACATGAGGGTTTGATAAATCTGTTCTACACATTCTCCTGCATAGAATCATTTAGGTTGCAAAAGACTGAGCTCAATCATTAACCTAAAAGGTCCATCACTAAACTGGGTCTCTTAAATACCACAAATACGTCTTTTAAACACCTTGGCCCGTGAAAAAGCGTTCTTAAGGCTTAGGAGAATCAAAAAGCACACTGTCTGCTGAGCTTTGTCTTGTATTTAAAAGGTCGTTTGGTCTCCTTTCACACTACAAGTTTGCCCTTTTGCAGTCAGAGTTAATTGTTACCACAGTGGTGTATCTTTATCTTTTACATATGTTCTCATGATACACAGTTAGTAATTCTATGGAAATACTCTGCAAAGTCTGTCTATGTCCCTTTGGCGTATTGAAAAAATTAAGTAGGCAGAATTAACCATGAAACTACCTTCTTTTTTGACAACATGTTTGTTTGACTCTACACTTGCTTCTTTTCTGTTCAAGTGAAATACCCTGGAGCTGTTTCAGGGCAACTTGTGCACGAATGTCTATTTTCTTCAGCATGTCATTCTTTCTATTGTTTAGTACCTGGCTTTGTGTTTCTTCCAGATTTTAATGTATCATCATAGTTCCTTCCTCCCCCTCTGTAGTCTTCCACAAATAATTGAAGCAAACGTGATAGGGTTTTGGCAGACCATCTGTTATGTTTGGTATCCATACCCAACAAAGACAGAGTGGTCTCATGATAAACAAGTAGACAGATTAAGGACTTCATGTTCTTAAACCTTGGAAAAAACAGCTTTTTTCTTTCTTTCCATTCCAAACGTGTTGGCTGGATAACATAATTACTTCTAACATTTCAGTAATCGTGACAATTATGTCAGAAGTTCTGAGTAAATAAAATGTGTGATGATCAAAACCTCACAACCTCATGATAGTAGATACTCATAGTTGAGGTCTTTGTGATTTAGTGACTTCTCTTGCTGAAGTGAAGCAGTGTAAACCACTCTTCTGCAATCAGCTGCATGGTTTTAGAAGTGTTACCAGTTACATGCAAGAGCAGGTGTACTGTGCAATTACTGTCTGAAAAAATATTTTATTAATGCAAGTGATACTCCTGGGGGTTTTGCATTTCCATCTTTCATTATTGTTAAAGAAATATTTTAACACTGTAAACAAATACTGCTAAGTCTTAGTGTTAAAAAAAATATTTCATTTGTTGAAAAGAAAAATTCATGTACTTTGAAGTTGCTGTGGCAAGCTTTTAGGTTTATTTTGAAAGGTCGATTTTGCATCATTAACCTCATCTTTCTCCTCAGAACCACTGCATTATGGACAGGGCAGTTGATCCCATGTTGGATGGGATGAGTGCTCAGGTGAGGAAATACTACATGGCATTTCCACAGGAGTTGTAGGCAAGCCAGAAATGCAGCTTTAAACCACATGTTCCCCTACTTGCACTGGGAATCAGGCACAGGGCAGGTTGTGCAGCTTTATCTTATCATGGAGGTAGAAGATAGGTTTGAAGTTTCAAGTCATTTTTGTACTCTTCATCCTGAGTTTGTTTCTGCTTAACAACTTCATTTTACATTCTGTAGATAAATGTGACATTATCCGTAAGTCACTTCCAGAGCCCAAGGGTGACAAATGGGACAATCCCCACAGGTTTTCACTCTAAATCTTCCAGCTCCCAGTTCTGATTACTCTGCTGCTTCTGAAAACATTTCATGTATCAATGGATGGGAAGTGGGTGCCTGGAACTGGGGAAAATTACTGAATGGGGGTTGCATGTTATATAAAACATATGTTTGATATTATGGCATAAACCACAGATTTGGCAGGCAGCCACAGATTAGGAAAGCTTATAAACTTATTAATTAATAAGATCCCATGGTATTTACAATACTCTTTGTAAAAACATGGGTCATTAGGAATGTCACTGTAATTTAGATATTGGAAGAGAAAGCTTTCAAGGGTGACCTGCTGAGCGTGGTATCCACTTTCACCTCACATTTGTGTTTGTTACAATGCACCATCTACTTCTCTCCTTGTAAAATGAGCTTTATTCCTGAGGTCTGCTCTATTTGCTATATTCTTAGTGCACACTGTTTTCTCTTTACTTGGTGTGAATGTTTCTCAAAGGTATTTGGAACATGCTCATCACTTGGACATGTGTGATTTCATACTTGGAATTTCTGATTTTCACATGCACTCCATCTCATTTCTCCAACAGAACTGCAACCCTGCCATGGGTTCCCTTTGGTAAGAATATCAGTTGTAGATGAGTTATTCTGTTGGTTTGAGTCTCTAGACACGATATGAGCCTTTCTTTTGCAAATCCAACTTCTCAGCTTTTTTATAAGCCCTTGGTACTTGGTCACTTTATAGCTTTTGGTAGGATCCTCAGTTTCTGTCACTTTGCATCTCTGTACTGCAAAGCAATTCTTAATCTGATCTATCCATCCTCCCAAACCACAATGACTCATTTCAGCACCTCCTGATGAGCTGCAAATGCAGAACAGACACTTCATAGGGCTGAGGCTTCTCTTGGCCTCTCTGAAAATCTTCATGGAGCCTTTTATTGGCTCTATTAGTGCTGTTGTAGCTTAATACATTGGTCTGGGACATGTCTTGTCCCAGTGTAGGCTGAGTTTGTCGCTGAAGCAACATTTGTTTACTGATACTTGGCATTGCTGAATTACATAATAGCTGAAGTCTAAATAATTGAACCACAGCAGAGCAGGTGCCACAGGACTCACTGCATTTTTTTCAAGTCCATTTCTAGAACTGATGTGTCACCTTAAAAACATGGTGGTTTTTTATTTCTTTCCCTTAAAACAGTGTTATATCTAAGCTGTACCCTGAGCGTGCCAATCTAACATGCTTCTCTTGTTTCTTCAGGGAATAGGTCAAGCCAACACCTGCAGGAAAGTCTCTTTAGATTTGTCAGAAAGTATTCAACAATCAGTTTGACTTTTCAGTTGCTTTCTTGTATTGATTGTATTATTTCAGTATAACACCATGCAACACCACTTTGTGCTTCTTTTCAGGGGCAGCTCCTTTTATTTTTTTTATTAGCAGCTCCTTTTATTTTTTTCCAAGTCTCATGAACTACAGTATTTCTAAAACTTTTGAACACTTGCAAAATTATGCCCAGACTTATACTGAGAGGGGAGAAGAATTTTTCTTTTGTTATTCAACAGTAAGTCCAAGGGCACTGAAGGGAAGGCTCAGATAGTATAACAGCTTACATGTAACTTATAAACCTGCTTTTGATTTTCACGTGTGTGCCTCAGTATGTGAAAAGGCACATTTTTTTCCCTTTTAGTGCTGGATCAGACAGACTTATTTTATAGTATCTGTGATCATGGCAAGTTTTTACAGGAATTTTTCTATAATGGATGCCCAGAGAATGCTTTCCTTACTTAGTCAAAGTTAATTAGGTTATGGCTAAAGTTGTTTGCCATTGTATGAAATGTGCCTATCATAATCTCTAGGCACATGTACATAAATTAATACATAAAAATGACCTCGTTGCAAATAAAGAGAACTTGCCAGCCTTTCCTTTGCTTCTGCAGCCCTCCCTGAGGCCAAAGGCTGAATAAATAGGTAAACCCTGCAGCATGCCCTGAAGGCTTGTAAATGTGGGCTCTGCAGAGTGATGGGGTGAGGGAGTTTGGAGAGCCTTGCCACTGGGCTCTGTGTTTAGGGCTGTTGGTGAGAGTAGGTCAGCTCACCTCAGCTTGAGGAAGAGGACAGAGAATGAGTTAATGCTTCAGAGATTTGTAACTCTCGGCAGCACCTTGCAAGTTGATGTTTTACACCATTAATATGTGATGCTTGTGTAGGATTTGTAAATTTTATTTTTTTTTGTTTGCTGCTAATGGCATGTCTGTCAGAGTACTCAGCCTTTTTCAAACTTTTTTTTCCACCTGAAATAGCAACTTAGCACTTTGGGGGGGAAAAGTCATCAGGCCCAAATATAGAGAGGAGATGACTACTTTGCAAAATCAACCTAATTTTAAACTTCAGTTCTGTATGTGGCATTTATGATTGAGTATTAGCATAAAAAGGAAACCAAACAAAACCCTTATTATTTCCCCTGGTAGGATTGAGTACAGTGGTAAAGTAGCAAAAGGAAATGGAGCTCTTAATAGTTACAACATGAATAAACAGGCAAGCTTGTTTTTATTTTGGCTTGATATCTTCTTGAAGAAAAAGTAAAAAAAATAGAACTCAACTCCTGCAATTAATCATAATAGCAAAAAAAAAAATCACTATTCTATGCTTACCATAAACTACCTATGGTCCACATTTTCAGTCTTAATTAGATTCTTTTCATGCTGTTGGCTTAGTATCTAGCAGAGGGCGAGGAAGGAATGTGATATGGGAGACTCTTGCTGCACTGATTAAAAACTCAAATAAAATTTTTATTTGAATAAAATATCATATGGCAATATTATGGTACTTAGGCTGAGTGAGGAAATGAAAATTGAGTAATCACTCATTAGTGTAAATAAGTCCTTAATGAACTGAGGGGGCAGCAACTAAAGTAAGATGGAAGGAAAGCAGGAAAGCCAGTGGAAAGCAGTCCTTGATGATTTGAAACATGACCTGTTGGACGTGTCTGCTATGTGGTAAATAGTTTCTTGTGCTTTTGAGTCTAGTGGTATGTCCTGTGACAATTGCCAGGGAAAGCTTATTGACTGAACACAATTCCATTAATTTATCCCAGCTATTCTAAAAGTTAGTACAACTTGGTATCTCTCAAATATATATACAAATATTTATTGCAATGCAGTCTGTTGGTGGAAAATAAATAGAAATAAATAGAATTAATAATGAGAGCTTAATAAAGAAAATTTAAATCAGAGAGTGCGTTGCATTGAAAGTGATAGGAGATGTACTGATTTCATTTATCTAGGGACCAGTTCTTTGTGGATGATTTCTGTGCCTTTTGAGCATTTTTATGCATAGTATCTTAAAGGAAATTGGATTTCACTTGATTATTCAGGACCGAGTATTGGTACAAAAGCATAAAAAATTGAGACCTTCAATGATTTCTTGAAATGCTCACCAAGGTGGACTGTACAGTATTTGGAGCATATGTTTAAAACAAAACAGTTTCGTTCTAGTTTATTACTATTAGTAATAAACTACTATTGCTATTATTAAACACCTCAGTTCTTTAATAAGCAGTTCTCCTTGTACACATTGCAGAAAAAACAGCACTTTTTGAGCACCAGAACATGACCACAGTAGGACAAGTACTGCTGGTTTTGAAAAGCAGAGCTCCTGAGAGGCATTCACAAAAGGCCATTTTTTCCAAAGGCTTAGGATGAAAACAAGAGGTGAATACCGAGATGTAGAGACCATAACACAAAGCTCAGCCTCGTTTTTAGCATGAGGAAAGAGTAAATCATTGGTAGTAGACAGAGAGAAGCCTTTAGTGCTTCCAAAGTGCGCAATGCCCTTTTCTCAGTTGGTGTAAGGTGTAACGTGAAGTGACACGTAGCACTTATTTGGCACAAAGAAATGGCAAAGCACTGTCTTGGTATTTCCAAGCAAGAGGAAAGCTGGAAAGCAGTTTATCCCTAATGAAGAAATACAGTTAGTCATGAAGTACAAATTATTTTAAGGGCTGCCCATATGACTTGAGAGTGGAAGATGAATTTGGATGCACCAAATGAGAGAAATATGCTAGAAACACCAGGCAAGTCCTGGCACAGATTGTTGTGCCATCTACTTGTCTTCCTTGTGAACCACAATTCAGTACTGAGGGCTTTCTTTCCTAGATTTTGAGCTTTTTTTAAAATCTTGTTGGATTTTGTTGGAGCAAACGAAACCTATCTGAGGTGAATTAATTTTGTTGCTGCCTTTAAAGTGTCTTTTGCTTTCTTTGCTAGTGTCTGTCGTGTTTCATTGAAGCATGAGTTGTATGTGGAAATATGACATAGTTGTGTTTGTGCTGTGTTTTTATTCATAAATCAACAGAGTAGACTCACAATGCTCTTTATAGTACCAAGAGAATTTTTCATTTATGTGAGATACTTCTATTTCAAAACATGGATTGTTTTAAATGACCTTAAAGGCTTGAAATAGATTCCATGCTATGATTCTTACCTTGCAAGTCAAAAAGCTTTTTATTGTGCTCAAAAATGGATGGCAAGATTTGGTATCATGCTATGAAAAATGATAGTGGTACACTGATTCATATATTAATGCCTTTCCTACTTTCCTGTCAAATAGGAGAAGAATAATGCATGAATACATGTCTTCAGGTTCAGTTTCAGAATATAACAGTTTTCAGAACAAATTCTGATTTGCTTTCATAAATAGCACTGAATCTGGTGACTATATGCAGCTCCTCCAGCAAAATAATATTTTGAAATGTATTCAATATTTATTCTAATATTCTGAACTCAGTACTCCAAACCATACAATGCTGGTGTGGTTTTGCCCTGCTGTCTGTTTCAGAAGCTTATGTTGATTGTTTTCTTTTTTTTCTTTAGAAGATGTTTTTTAAATTTTTCCCTGAAAGTCTTTGTTTTCATAGGCTAAAACCTCCATCTTCATATTCTGCCTCAAATATACAGAGTTCATGATACTTTAGTTGCAATAGTTCAGCAGAATGTTGATGTGCCCAAAGGTATTTGTAATGAATGTGAGGAAGTAATAGGTGCAATTTGCTTTGTGCTTGCTGTTACTGAACTACTGCACCAATTTAATCTCACAAGGCTACAGGGTAATGAATCAGATGGACTTTTCCAGGTTCTGTAGAATATTTTATGTACAGAATTCAAAAGTGGCTCTGACAGCCAAGGGGAAAATTCATTGAAGCCATTTTACACTTAGTTCTTCCTCCCATTGCTGCTCTATCCTTCTTCCCCACCCCCTGCAAAAAAAAAAACCAACAAAAAACCAAAAAAAACCCCAAAAATAAAAAACCAAAAGAACCCAAAGAAACACAACAACAAACCAAAACCAAACCCCCCAAACAAATCAAACAAAAAAAACAAGCCCCAGCCCAAACTCAGAAACCACAGCCCAAGAACCCTCACCCCAGTTAGGTGGGAAGGCATCCTGAAGGTTTTGGTGTCTGCGAATTGAAGTAGCATTAAACACCCTGGAAGGAAAGAACAAACAAACAACTCATCTGCACAGAGAATAATGCATCTAAGTAATTCAGTTTATAGTGTGGAAGCAAAAAGTGACTGAACAGTAATTAGTTTACTGTATTGTTTGTAATAATGTTATATGATTAACAGAGCATAAATGGAAGAAGATGAGTGAGGGATTTTGCATTAGTGCTGTGGATTGCCTCAGCTTTGATATAAACATGAGAGGATTATCTCTTTATTAACATGTCTGTTGGCAAAAGATGAAATATTTCTGGTGTTGCTCTGTATAACTTCCAATTTTACAAATAAAGCAATGAAATACTCCAGGGGTCAAAGTTAGCAAAGGAAGAACAGAAATCTGATTTCCTGGGCAATGACACCTGGGTCTGTGACTGGAGAGGAATACTGCTGATGGGTTTTTTTAGGTAGTGGCCAGGATACTGCTCAGCCTAGGAGGAATGGGGTCTTTTCTATTTCAGGGACAGTAGAGTGCTGTGGCAAAATGCACTAGGTAAGCAGATTAAAAAAACTTACTGAGAGCTAGAACTACAATGCCCCTTCCCTCCATGAAACTTTAAAACATGTATGTGTTTGAAGTCCTTTGGAGAGGTTTAAAATTTAAATTTAAAACTGAAAACTCAGCTTTTGACACTTAATATTTGATTGTATTTCTTATTTTTTCTTTAACAAATCTTGTTTATTGCTAGCATTTTCTGCAAAAATTTGCCTGTTGTAGGAAAGCTAAATAAAAAAAGGAATGTTCAACTGGAATGATACTGTATTTTGCATCTCATAGAGCTCAGTATTACTGAATAGCAAGGAAACTGGTGACCTGAGACATTAAAGTGGCTTTGTAAGCTTCTAGCTAAATAGCCAACAGAGAGAGCAGAGTCACAAAACCACTGAGGCTGGAAGGGACGTAGCCAACATCCTGCTCCAAGTAGGTCAGCTATGAGGATCATCTGAGCTTTTTCCAGTTGGGTTTTGAAAGCCACCCAGGATGGAGGTTGCACAGCCTCTTTGGGCCTCTGCTTCTCTGCTTAATTATTTTTGTAGTGGCTCTTTTCCCTTTGTACTGTCAGAAAAATTTTTTTCAGTTAGTGCCTGCTGTCTCTCATTGTCCTGTTGTGCATCATGACAGACTTTACCATTTTGCCAGCCCCTCAGTACTTGATATTACTGGAGAGCTACTGTTAGGTCCCTCACAAAGCTTTGGTTTTTGGTTTGTTTGATTTTTTCTTTTTCCCCCCAAATCCAGCAAGCCAAGTTGCTTCAGTGTCTTTTCAAAGGACTTGTGTGCTGACTATTTTTACTTTATTACTGCTATTAATTTGCTGGTTCTGGAGGGTACAGTAATTGCTGCAGTAGGTACAGTCAGTCTGACTAGAGCAGAGTAAAGAACAAGTGCTTGCCTTGAACAATTGGGTGTGCTTTTGTTGGCACAGCCCAGGTCTGCTGCACTTCCCTGCATCAAATACTACTCAGCTTGTCTCTGGTGGCTGGGTTTTATGGTGGAGTGGATGGTAACAGTGCTCTCTCCCTCGTGACTTTCTGTCTGCAGAAGATGGTGGCTGCTGAAGAACAGATGTTCTGTGCCTTCAAGTGAGATCCATTCCTTCCCTGGAAGGGAAGTAGCTCTGGGGTTAGTCTGAGTACTTGTATGAGGTTTCCACGCTTCCCCACACCTTTTCCCTTTCCAAAGAAGCAGTAAGGAAAAGGAGTCTGTTAACGGTGAGTTTCATACTGGTCACACAGATGACAAATCTCCCAGATTTAGCAAATATGCTGAATACCCAGCCCTGAATTCTGAGGGGAAACTTCTCTTCGGGGAATGGCAACACCATATTTTGAGGACAGGAGAGAGTAACGGACTTGAAAGCATGTAAGTTAGTAGTCTTGCATAAGGAGAGACAACATGCTAGTTATTTATAGTTCTAACCCTAATTTGGTGGTTGTGCCTCTTCCACGCATTTAAACTGTGTGATAAGTAAGAGTTCTTTTGCACCAGATGGTCTAAAGTACGTGATACATGGTGTTAGAGGGGAAAGTCAATCCATGTGCTTGCTTTTAACCTCTGGTACGGGAGGTGTTGTCCTTTGGAATGTACCAGGAAGCACCACCTCTTTAACACTGCTGCAGTGGGGAGTCAGCTGACTCTGCAGGTCTCGTTTGTCCTCATCCTCTTTTGTGACTTCTGAACTGGAAGTTCCTTCTGCAAGGTCTTTTTGGAGTCTTTACAGCAGCTTGTAGATGACTGCTGCCAGAGGTTACTGCAGAGCTCAGTAAGTTTGGTTACATTCCTGAAATTCCCTCAGTTATTACTGGGATAAGACTAGTGCACTACACCTGCACACACATAAAACACAGCTCACTTACTGCAACAATGAACTGTGCTGTAAGCAGGCTGAAGAAAATGTTTTTAGAGCTTTTAGATACTATTTGTATGGGGTTTAAAGAGTCAAGGGTAGTTTTATCTGTATGAAAGTATTATGACATTACACAGAAAAGTGCTTAGTCATTTATATGTTCACAGCATGGATAAATGCCTTTAATGTCCAAGGTGTAAATATTCATTCAGACTCTGCAATGTTGTCACTACAACTTATTTTTTTCTGCTTGCCATTTTTCCTTTCAAACTGAAGAGTCTTGTACTGAGCTATCAAAGCTGCACTATTTTTTTGTTGTGTGTCAAGTGACATTGTGTTTGTCTTCTTTGTATGGAAAGCAGTCACTGCAGTGATATGTAAAAGACAGCAAAACTTTGGGCTCAGATGTGTTTAATACAGTTCATATTCTTGAAATGACTGAAGATGGGGATGAAAAACATCAACATCCATAGTTTAGAGAATATCTTACCTGCCATTATCAGCTGAGATGACCTAGTGATTGCTTAACTTGCTCAGTGTAAATGTGGCTCTTGGATTAAAATACATTTTGTCCTTGGAGTCCTTTATGAACTCGTTACATGTCTTGCACTCACCTGAATGAATTTGATGAATTGTGAACCAAGAAAACTCCCAAATGTTTCAGAGGGAGCTGACCCGCATGCTTCTTGTGAAGTTGGTGTAGATTCAGTAGGGAATGAGAACTCTAACTCACTTCTGGAGTGAAGTGGGATGAAGTGGGATAACCAGGATCTGTTGGATGAGGTGGGGTATGTTAATATCTGTTGTGTATGTCCTAATAAAGATGAGGGTTTTGTTTGTTTTTTTTTGTTTGGCTACTCAGATGTTTATACTCCATGTAATTGCATGTTGTTGTCTTCTTGAGGGCTTCATAAATGCCAGATACTCTTGAGTAAGGAGAAAAAGCTGTAGAAAAGTCAGAGTGGGCAGATCCCTCCCAGAGAGGGAAGGTGGTCTCTAGTGAGAAATTACCTGGGTGCTAGGCTGAAGCAGGTGCATCCTGAGGGAAGAAAGATGTAACTTCTGGCACTGCCTTGGCATAACTCCTCTGGTTTGTGTGGATATCCAGTGCTGATGACACAGCTCTGTCCATGGCTCAGGGCGTAGTGTTGCTGGGCTCTTGCTGCCCCACTGCAGCACTCGAGGGTGCCCAGGGGAGGTGCTCAGGCACCTGCACTGACTCCTCTCCCTCGTTCAGGTGTGTGCTCTGAGCCTGCTCAGTCCCCTGGTGTGTCTCTGGTCAGACCTGCTGGCTCTGTTTACCTGCAGTACAAGGCCATGACCAAACTTCAGGCTTTTCTTATGTACCTTTAATGTAACTGTTTATTTGTGCAGCTCTTGTTTAGAGACAGCAAATCTATTAAAATCCCAAGGAACTAATGAGGGAGCTTGAGCTTAAAGGTAAAGCTGGGTGGCTATGCACAATTAGCTCAGTGCAATACTTGTCTTGTAAAACTCTGAGTAATGATGAGTCCAATTTGAAGGACTCATTTGCTACCAAATGCCTTCAGAGACAGAACTATGAGAAAATGTACATCCCTCTGTGCCTGTTTAATGACTATTGAACCCAAATTCACTACCTCTGTTTTTAGAAAAAAAGCTCCTGGTTTTAACTGCAAGGTTTCTTCCTTGTCAAATCCAAGTTGGTGGAATATTGAATTGTAACAGGAACACTGTTATAAGTTCCTGAGCAGAAATATTTTCATGACTCTTGTTTGAATGAACTGTTCCATTTTTCTCTTATTCCTAGCTGAACCAACACTTTAAAATTCTAACTGGTTTATTTCCTGAATGTGGCTACAGACCAGGTTCCTGGAAGTCATCTCCCATTCATTAGCACTCTGTGAAGGGCCACCATTTGCATGTGTTAAGTAACTAATTTAGCTTTGTTGTATTATATATATATGACTCTTCTTGGTAAAAGCACCTTGGGAATTTGATGACAATATTTTTGGTTTTCTTTAAATTTGTGGCACTGTATAACTGAGAAGAGAAACAAAAATAAAAGCTTTGTATAAGTTCTTGGTTATATGTCTGTGAAGAGTCTATGTAAATAAATTTATATGACAAACTAAAACAAATCTTAATGCTTTTCCTAATGAAATAGTGTTGAAAAAGGTCTACAAAGTCAAATATAAACAGCTTATCAGTCCTGTGTCTACTGCAAGCTCTTCCTTGCTTTTCAAACAATGCACCTCCTTATAGCTACAATTAAATTTTTGTGTAAACTGTTATAGGTAAAGGCTTATTGTCATTGCTAGTAATTTATGGTGTCAAACCCTTAATGATTTTTTTATAGGTACAGTATGGCTCATTTACTGTTTCCATGATCCCTTGTGATGGATCTTTACAGATGTTTAAAATTACTTCTACTCTCGATTATAGGAATGTTACCAGTTTAGATTTTTCCTTTGCTATACATCATAGGCTTTGAAATTAATTGCCAGTTTAGTTACAGTTCCAGAGAAGAGTGTTTGGGAATTAGCTTGTGATGATATTATATGAAAAGAAAAGCTCTTACTTGGTCAGGTAGGAATGCTAGAGAGTTTTGGTTGTGTATCTTAAAAATATGCATTGCTAGAGGTAAGCTTTCAGGAGAAAGTGTTCTAATGCAGGGTAATATCAGGGACAAATGCAATTCTGTTTTGTAAGCCTTCCAAATTTTGTGGGTGAAATGATCATTGTTAAAAAATCACTTAGCAGGGAACAATTACAGGCAGCAGGTATCTCCACTGCAGAAATATGAGTATCTCTTCCTGTGTACCTTAGAACTAAATGAATGTGCAGGTTTTCAACTCATTCCTTTGTTTTTCTGTGCCAGGAAAGCTGTGCTGGCTAGGGGCTGGAAGCCAGGGGTGCCCTTCTCTGGATGTTTGGGAAGCAGGGACTGCAGTGATGCCTGCCCTGAGGCTCAGAGACAGGCTAGGCTGCTTGTAAAAATGGTTTCTTATCTGGTCTTGATGGGTCCCATCTTGAGCAAAGCAGAGCAAGAAGGGACAGTTAACTACTCACTCACTAGGAAATGTCTGGGGGTAAAATTGGGCACTTGTCTGCATTTCGTACTTCAGTGACATGCAGAAGCACATTTTGCTTCAGCTTTCAGCTGCTGCCCTGGTCCAAAGTAGAGCAGTCTGGGGGTTGTTTTAGCTTGATCTGCAGTCAGAGTGTTTCTTCTCACTCCTTCAGAAGTGTTGGCAAACGTGAAACTGTAGCGTTAATAAAAGTGTGCGTGTCTAGTAGACAATGGAACAGGAGCAGGGAACGGAGATGTCCTCACACTATTTTCAACTTCAGTGTGTGTTATAAAAGGGAAATGCTTTGGATCTGTAGAATGCATATGTCTGTAGAAATGCTGTAAGGAAATGAAAGGAAGATACATTCACCCACTTATTTCTGTCCTAATGTTAAAAGGTGAGGAAATGCAATAGAATGTGGGAAATAGTACAGAATAGCTGTTGTATGACTATATAAATGCAAACAGTCCTTCCTTTCTCTCCTTTTTTTTGTCCATTTTGATATTAAAGTATCTGTATCCCTTCAGGCTCACAGCCAGTACTGTTGATTGGGTTTTACTAATTGGTATTAACCATCATATTTTGGTGTTTCCTGTGCATTTATCCTTGTGGTGGGACCAGCACCATATCATCTGATTTAACTTCCTGTGCTCATGTAGTAGATGTAAATCTGGACCATTTTACTTGTTTCATGGCAAAGAATTTCGTAGAGTGGTTAGAATAGAGGCATTTTCTTTCCTTTTCCCTGTCTCCGGTTTTGAGGGGGGGAAAAAAAAGGCAAATAAAGACTTGTTTAGTGGTAGTCCACACATTTGGTAACAAAGTTAGCACATCTCTGATTTGAGGCAAGTCCTGGTTCATAGCTCTGGATTGTCTGTTGTTCTTTGGAGGCAATTTGAAAAACCCTGTAGCTTTATTTTTTACACATTGCTTTGTCAGTAAGCAGGTGGCTTCGTTGACAGCTTTGTTTGTGGATATGCAATCAGGCCCGAAGGAATGTGGGAAAGCCACAAGAGAAGATTTCTTATCATCTGTCAAGGCTTGTCAAAGTAAAATTAGCAAGTAGAGAGAAATATGGAATTATATATTTAGTCAAAAGAATGAAATGCAAAAAAAAATAGAAATACGTATTTATATATATATAAGCACAAATATATAGTTAGATGTAAAGCACTAAGGGAAGGAAGATGTGAAGAGGAGCTTGTAACTGCCTCACAAAGCCATCTGCTAACAGGGAAGACTTTGAGGGCCAACCTTTTTTCAAGATCGACTAGTGCCAAGTGATCTTGGTCCTTGAAAATATCTGTATGTTGTCTTCATGGATTCAGAATGACAGAAAAGCTGTTTGTTTAAAATGACAAACTATGATAGTAAAGCCTTCAGTGGTGCCAGTATGGAAGTGGGAGGTTCTCCACAGGCTTCTGTTGGGGCAAACTCATTAAAATCAGGGTAGAATAAGGCAAGCACTCTAGGTTATCACTGCTATGTTTTTAGTTTTTAGGAGGTATGATAGGAATGGGGATCTAAATTAGGAAGAATAGTAAAGGAAAAAGGAAAGATTTGGAAAAAAGGACACTACCAGGAGTAATTGGGTGTTCTTGAGCTGAATACAAGATCATGTCTTAAGCCTGAACCATTACAAAGATAAGGAAGCAGAATGGCAGTTCCATATCCTTGCAGGTCTTTTAACTAAAAATCCGTTTTCATGGAATGACTTGATGTGCCCAGCTAAAACACTGAAGTTTTAGCATATGACCCTGGCCCAGACAGTGTGTCACTTCTGGCTACCCTCTGGAATTGCTGTCATGCTGCAGAGAATTGAGTGAGCACTGCCAGCTATTGGAAGATAAACTGAGAGCATTACTCCCACAACACGCGTATTAACGTGCCGTATGCCAGGAGCTAACGTGTGTGAGCTTAGATGATTGCCATAGAGGATGAGAGAAAATACAGCAAGAGGTGTTACCAACTGCATTATTGCTTAGGCTACGTAAGTCTTACAAGTCAGTATTTTATTCAGTGTAATTCCACATGATGCAATTAAAAGTAACAGGAGGGAGAGAATATTTCCATACATAGGAAGCTTGTGGTTAAGCCTGGTGGCACAGGACACCTGTACTGCAGTTGGGAAGTGACAGTGCACTTTAAATGGAGTAACTGCAGGAACAGATGCTCACACATTCAGCTCTCAGCCTTACATACAGCTGAAGTTTCCTTTCAGGCTTGGGAAGTTTATTTTCAGGCCTGTAGGGAATCTCAATGGGCTGTGTGACAAGTGGTCACCTTGCAGAAAACAGGAGAAATTTACATTTTACTTCTATTAATTCCTGGTGATTTTTTTTTTCCTTTTGAAAATGGAAGTTCATGTAATGATCATAGAGGATACCAGGCTGACAGCTCTGAAAGGAAAACACTTCTGTTTATCAAGTGTCTTAATGTTCCTCACTTGCAAACTGGAGAAGATCCCATCTGTGGGGATGAATTTTCCTCCACAGGTTTTTTTCTTCTCTGCTTTCTGTTTATGACTAACCAGGAATGCACTTTTGGTCTGCCTTTCTGCTCTCTTTGGCTTCTTAAAATTAGAACATAGTCATATAAACTAATCTCATGGATGTTTCTGTGCATGCAGATGATATTCAACTGGTTAGTTTTGAGCCCCTGTTTTCAGACATCGTGTTAGTTCACATTTTGTATTCTGGTCTTTGAGTTGTTCTAGATCTATCTGATGCATTTCACAGTGATTTAGGACTGACATATGCAGCTTTGTTGGTAGCTTCAGAAATCATAATTTTTCACAAATAGCCAGGGCAGAAAAAGAGGTCAATGACTTCCACATTAAGTGAGACATGTTTGATTAGATAGCTGAACATTTTCCCTACTCTAAGCTTTTGGAAGCAAGAAGATAGAGCAATACAGAGTATGAGAATGAACCAGTGTAAAATGTCTTGAATTACAGGCATATGAAGAGAATTAGTGGGGTAAACTTCCAACTGAACTTGGGCTGTTAGCAAATGGCTGAAGAAATTACTAAGTCCTGTAATGATAAATCCTATTGTACCCTGAGCACAAAACAAAGCTTTCCTCTAAATTCCTGCCATACATATGTAGAGGGATGGCACAAGAGTTGCCTGAAGAGCTGTGTGTCAGGATTGTGACCCATCTGTTTGGCTCCCCAGAGGACACTGGATTGCTCTGAGCAGGTGGCCATGGAGTCAGTGTTCCCTTAACCTCTCAGGACCTTCTCCATTTGCTGCTGTAGGAGTGGCTGACTGCATCTGCATGCAGTGTGGCAGTCCTCCCCCAGAGCCCCTGTCCCCCAGGGAGAGCTGTCACAGCCCTGTCCTGAGCTGCTGCTGGGCACTGGAAAACTAAACAGAGGTGATCAAACTTGTGGTTTACATGTTTCCAGAATGAAGGCTTGGAGAAAATGATCTTGTGAAAATTTTGCTGAAGCATTTCCATCTTTCAGAATGTGCTTGGTGTGGATTTGCACTGGACAATAAAACTTCCTTCCCTGTTTCACGTTGCCAGTATGGAGCTGTGTGTTTGTGTTATCTGTCTTGCTACCCCTGGTTTTGTCCAAAGTTACAGCAATTAATAATGAAAAAGGGGGAGGTTTCAACTACATGTACACTTGTAGCCCAGTGGAAAAATCATATAAAATTCCTGCCCTCAGGAAAAAGAATATGAAATAGCAGGGAAAGTCTCAAGCAAAAGAACTATCTTTCACTGAAGGGAAAAAAAACCTAGAGCAAATCACAAATGCAAGAGACTGCTGCTGAAGGTAAAGCTGCCAAAATTTCACTTGAAAATCTGATATCTGTATACCTTTTAACATCTTTAAAATTTATGCTGTCTTCATAATTACAAATATTACTACCATTGAGATACAACAGAAGAGTAGGAGGCAGAGTTCAGGGATGTGGATGTGAAATAAAACCAGCCACAGTTTCTTGACAGTCTTTTTCCAGTGAAATGGTGTGCACTGCTTCAAACTATTGCTGTACCAATTAATGTGTTTTGTAAAACATTCTGACATACTCTGAAAATCTGCAAGTCAGAAGGGTTATAGATATCTCATATTAAAACATTTTGCAGATGTTGCTGACAAAATTAAATATTCTTTCCTATTTCTGAAATGTGTTTGTAGATGCTTTAATTAGATCATATTTTTCCCTGAGAATTTCATTTCCTTTAAGGCTTCTGTTCTATGTAGTTAGAGATACTCTGCAGGCCATTAAAATATCTAGCAGTTAAGATAGATTATGAGCTTCTAGTCTTAAAATGACTAGAGTAAATGTCCTCTTTGCCATCTTCTCTTTACCTGAATGATGCCAAGTACTTATTTTTGTTCTGGGGTCATCAGCTTATCATTGGTTCCACCACCTCACCCCTGTCATTTATATGGAATCAAACAGATAAATAACAAGTATATATCTAGTTAAGGTATTAATAAAAACTTCATCTCCTATAGATGAGCAACTCATCCTGCAGCTCAATTTCAGTTTCTTGTAGTGAGTTCTGTTAGGCTTTCAGCTTTTTCAGCTTCTTTCTTCCTTTCCTTAAAAACAAAGCCCACCAAACTGACTTCAGAACAAATACAGAAGAGTTAAATGACTGTGATGCTGCTACCAGGCTTGTTCGAGTTTTTTGAGTCTTGAAGTATTGCTAAGCATTAAAGTTTAGCTTTGGCAGTCCTTACTTCATTCCAATGTGGATTTCAGTTTTATCCTACGTTGTCAATAGGCTATTGCCTTTGCACACAGTAGTTTGTCTTTTTTCTCAACACCCTGGATGTGCTAAACAGCATTTGTTCTGTAAGACCCCTCTCACCTTCAGTGAATGGCACTTAGAGTGCAGCCCTGCTTTTGTTCTGTAAGGCCCACAGACCGTTCTGAGGCACAAACCTGTTTGTTGTCACATTCTGTGCCTGCATCTAAAATGTGCAGAATTTTGTTGATTTCCTTTCATAGGTTTTTTTTTCCCTGCCTTGGAGCTTATCCCTGAGAGTGTATCTGTATGAATTTGCAACTGTCAAAAGTAGAGTTCAGTGTTTTTGAAAAGAATAAAAAAATATCAAAGGGACTTGGTGCCCAGATTACAATACAGGTTTTCCATTACAAATTAAATTTCTTGGAGAGGAATAGGGACTGTGTCATTTTAACACAGGCTGCTTGTGCATCTTCCTCAGAGATTTTAGCAGTGTGTTATTTCTCTGCTTAGACCAGAGTTTCCTCAGACAATGTACCATAAAGTAAAGTTTATAGGATAATCAAGTCCAATTGTTTTGGTTTTTCTTCAGTAGTCATTAAAGTTAACACACTTGCAGGCTTTATTTTAATGTGAGTAGTATTTATGGGTATTTTGCTAAATTAAAAGCTTGATTTGTCACTGTCTTCTAACATTTATTTTCAACTTTAGTTTTTATTTTGTTGAAATTCAAATACGTAATAGAGGGACTTAGTTTCTGTTGTGGTGATTTTTTTTCTTCTGTCAAAGAGCAACTATAAAAAACACTGAGGATATCTAAGCTGTGTTGTAACCTCATGTTGATAACTATAACTTATTTTTAAATATGGAATTTTCTGTAGTTGCAGTGGGCAGGATGATGTTATGGTGCCTAGGAGCAGTAACACACATTATTTCCACTGAGGTTTCTTTGTCATCTTTTTGTCTGCTTTTTCAGCTTTGGGGTGGGGTCTTTCTGGAGTTCTTGTTTAACTGCAGCATTTGATTTGGAAAGGCTTGAGATCCTTTTCCAATTTCCTTTTTTAGGCCATGGATGAAGATGCTGACAGAAACCAGTACCTAGGGAATGTCTCTGACTTGACCTCACCCTGCCTAGCAGTGGTTAAGCATCATTATTTCCTTTTGCTCCTTGGATTAGCACTCAGCCCAGAAATGGCTGTTTCCTCTGGTCTAGTGGAACTTTTCTTTTTTTAATAAGGTTTGAAATTGCAGCTGTGCTGTGTTCATGGAATCCCTTCACTCACATGCTGTCAGACATTGGCATAGAGTTTTCAGGACTAGCAGGGTTTCCCCCCACAGAAACCATCCTGCACTTTGATAATAAACTGTGTTTATGAATTTGCTCAGTTATTTTTTTATCATAGATGTTACCTTGCTAGAGATGAAATTCAAACTTGCCAGGCTGTCTGAGTCCCTTGTAGACCTTTCATGCTTCTGAAATGGAGTTTCTTGGGAAAAGATCAGCCCTTTAGCAGGGTGACTGTGATGGCAGTTTGTATAGCAAGGGAAAAAGCACAAAATATGGTATTATGTTGAAAAAGCAATAAATCCTACTTACTTTGGAAGGGGCTGTCAGTTGTGTATTTCCTGGGTTTTCGGATTTAAATGATGATGAACTCAAACTTTATTGTGCCTCCTCACTGGACTTTGTACCTTGGGCTGACTTAAACCATCATCTGTAACTGTCACCTGGTTTTTTTATTCTGCAAACCATTTTGCAGAAGAAAAGAGGGTAACATGGGAGTCCAGTGTGAATGTCAGTCCTTTTTGAGGTTGCTCTGAAAAGAATTTGAGAAATTCTTTATTAGAACACAGAAATCCAAAAGTATTTGACTGTAGATTTATTTTACTGCTCTTGAAAGTTTGTCAAGCTTTGTTACCCTTTTTCACATTTTTCTCATCATTTCAGGAAAGTACAAAACTTTTCATATTTCTGTCTCCCTTGTTAATTACCAAAAAAACCAAACAAACTACAAAAAAACCAACCCAGGGAAAACCCCAAACAAAAAAAAGCCAAACAAAACCCCCCCAGTCCCTCAGTACTTCTTTTAAGGAGAAGTTCTGGTGTGTCTGTACATGGGGCACAGGAAGCTTATTTAGGATTACATTCTTTTCCAGTCTATTCACTTTTGAGCTCTCCCCCTGGGGAAGCTCAGCCTCAGGCATTTCTGACACTGATACTGTGCTATATGACATAAGGGAATTTTCCCCCCAACATTAATCCAGCTCTTAGGATACAGGAGCCTGGAGTTTGCAGCAGTGCCTCATCCCTTGGTGGTTCTGGAGTTCACTTTTGCACTGGAAACTTGCAGGTGTAGGAGCACTGTAGGTCTGTACAAAACCTCTGGAGCTGCACTTTCTGTGCAGTTTGGGCAGCCCCCAGCCTTCCTCCAGGTGATATGGTTCAATCTGTTAGAATCAAATGCTTCTTTCATCATTGTGCTTTCAGTAATTCTCTGGTGCAGGAATGTTTTAACATATTCAGTGGTGATCTGTGCTCTCATGCTTCCAGCACGCAAATAATAATCTGTTGAAATATCTGGAAGTTGGCCAAAATTGCTTTGCAGCAATTTTGTAATGAAAAGGAAAAAAAGGTAAAATTTCTATATTAGAATATGTAAACTATGACAATTTTTTTCATAAGTAGATTTTTCTTATCTTTTACAAAGCGTATTTCATTATTTTAAAGTGTAGATTTGGCAGAAGATGTTTAAAAGTTTCTAAGCATTTAGGTGTTCCTGAAACAGAGCCATGCCTGTGGATATGTCCAGATTGTGTACACTGGCCATGCTCAAGGGCACTGTCTCAGAAGCATTCAGCTACATTTGCTGTCAGTGGCATCCGTGCAACTTAGAAACAGTAACAACACCAAAATAATCACAGAACATACTTGAGTCTTGCACTGGTATTAGCGAAATGAAAAACCAGTCCCTGGAAGGCTTTGCTTTTCAAACTGAGCACTCTGAATATTGAGCATGTAATTAAGTCCTACACGTGTATCAGTTGTCTGGATTTCAATGTGTTCAGGCAAGAGCTCACCTGCTGATGTCAGAAATGTGCCCAAACAAAAAGAATTTCTTGGGCTTTTCTCATCTCGAGTCTCTTGATGGGAAGGCAGACATCAAGTGCTTGCATGATGCACAATGGTCTAAAAGGAAAGAAGTAATACTTGGATATTTCACCAGGAAAAAAAGCCCTTAAAGCATTTTCTCAGGAGTGGTTCACAATCTGTAAGTGTTGATCCTGTTGATCTCTACTAGTGAGCCTTCAAAACCACAAAAAGAAGTTCTATGCCTCCTAAATGTTGTTTTGTTTCAGATCTTAGAGTTAACGTCAAAAAAATGTGAGCTGTTCATCACAGATAATTTCAAAAGGGCTCTTTGGTTCAAGTGCCCATTGAAGTCATGCAGGTTTTATTGGTCTGTACAGTGAGGAAGGCTTGCAGGTTAAATGTTTAGCTTCAGCTTAGCTGGGCTTGACATTTCTGCTATATTGCACAGAAGCACAGTGAATTTGAAAAGCAAACAGTGCTGGGGCTGCACTGAGTCATGTTTTTTTGTGTTCTACAACATGCAGACCTGGAACTCCATGGGAACCTCAGCCTCTGGTCCCTGTTCTACTTCAGAACTTTACAGATTTCAGAAGCCCTTCAATTCAGGGTTTGGTTTTGGTTTTCATTTTTTTCTTAATGGCAGATGGAGGAAAGAAAGACTTGCTGTCTCTGGAACTATTTCTCCTCCTTTGTAAAAGCTTGTGGAGCCATTGATCACGCTTGAACACAGAATTATTAGGTAATTACCTCAGTAATAGCCTTAGTGAAAATTATAGGGTTTTCCTTTTATAAGTGGAAATGTCACTATAGACATAGGTTAGTGAAGTAAGAACATCCAAAGCAGTATTAGGATAAGGATGATCTTTCATATCTGATCTACTCCCATCTCCTAGGAACTCTGTAAATATCAAAAAAACCTTTAGGATTTGGGGGCCAAATTACTCTGCCTGAATCAAGGCCTTTGAAATAACTTGGAATGATTGTTGTAGTAATTTGTGTCAATCTGCTCCTACATATTTGAGTTGTAACTATTTCTCCAATTCTTTAAGCTATCCAAGTGTAAAATGGTGAGTAATTCAGGCTGGAAAAGCACGTATGATATTTGAAATGTACTTCTTAGGCTAGTTTCATAGGGACTTTTCCTCCTGCAGATGATATTTGTGTCTGTTTTAATTGTATTTTTAAATACTTAAAACTTCCATAATCATTATAGCAGTTCAGAAAACAGTATGTCCTCCTTAGAGATGGCCACTCAGGTATTGATGCCACTGAAGTGGTCAGTCTGATGGTATTGTCAACAAGGCAGCTGTCAGTACCAGGATGAAATAATTCCTCTTTCCAATGGCGTGGTCTCCACATGCAGTGTTAACTGGTGATGTTAAAGCAGATTTGTCAACAAACTATAACATCATTTAACCTGAAGCTAACATGCTAGCACCACCTTTTATTGTGAGTGAGCTGCATTACAAGATGAATCCAACTTCTATTCTACTGAGTACACAAAGCACAGATAAGAGTAAATAACGTGAAATTCAGTCTTTAAAATGTTGTGTCTTGAAGGAAAACTGCTATCACTTAAAATTTCAACCTAAACTCTCTCTTTTAAAAATACTGGTTGAGCTGGAAATGCCCAAGGCTGGTTGAGCTGGAAATGCTAAAGGCTTCCTAATTCTTTGATTACAGAATTTTCTCTCATTTGTTTACCACGCTTTTTAGTTCTTCCTCGTGTTTCTCAAAGGAAAAGGCATGTAAATACCTAAGCACAGTAATAACATCTTTTCCTTGCTTTTGAAGTGACTACAGGTAATTCATTCCATTCTGTTACATCCTGAAACTTAAATGCCTTTTTTAAGGTCTGTAGAAAGCAATTATAAAGCTGGTAACTTTGAACTATTGAACTGCATGCCCCAGTGCTGTTGGCAATACTAAAAATGGGAATATTAGATTAAATTTTTTCAAGCAGAAAGTTCTAATAACTCAAGTAATAATATTCATTAACTTGTATTTACACCATTTTAATCTGAATCCACATTGTGTGTTTGTTTTATTTTTTTTTCCTCCAGAAAACCATTAAAGCCTTAGCTGAACGCCTGTTTCACAGTATATGTTAATTCAGGGCTGGGATAATTGTGGCTGAATTATCAAAGGGGGCCCAGCAGGGCACGGTTTAATTGGAAGGGGTGGGCTGGCAGTGCCCCCCTGGAGTCATTGCTGGGGTCACAGCACAGGGCTGTGGTGTGGAGCCCCTGCAAGGATGGAGTGATGGGGCTTCTGAGCCTGGCAGTGGCCCCTCAGTTACCTGCAGATGTTTGCCCTAGCTCCCCTGGAAGTTTGACAACCCAAGGCTCAGTCAAGCTGCTCAGAGGGTGCTAAGAGGAGAAAGAGGGTTTATATGATGAGAGATCAAATAGGTAGAGGAGGCTGTTGAAAATGGCAGCTTGAGATTTATTTCAGAGAGTTCTGAACTTCTCAAGTTGTTTGAGTCTGGGACCAGTCTGGTTTCTGTTCAGTGCAAAGTGCTCAGATCTGTCCTGGAATGAGTTAAAACCTTTCTGACTGCCAAGTCTTTGGGCATGGTGCCTGGCAGGAAACTCTCTCTGCTCAGGAACTGATAACAGTGCAGGATTTGCAAAAGAGAAGACAAAAGACTTAAATGCTGCTTTCTTGGCATCCTTTAAGAGAAAACAGCGGGGGAAGAAGAGCAGCACTGCAGATGTGAGCAGAGATAGGGGTATCCAGGTTAAACCTGCAGCTCCTTTACTAAGACAGGTGTGCAGAAGCTGATATGTGTATATTGTATAGCTGCATGAAAAGAGTGAGTACCATGGTACTGATATGTGATCTTATTAATTTTGCTTTCTTAATAGGTTTGTTAGAAAATGGCTCATGCTTTTGCTTGGCTACTTAGCACCAGTATTGCCACGGCTTAGGTTGCTCACAGTAATGGAGATTCATGTGGGATAAAGTAAATGAAGCTGCTTTTCATTGCCATTATCATTACTAAAAAGCCTTTTCACTGATCCTGCTATCAGTGCCACAGATCAGCACACCCCTAGAAAGTGATCAAAGTGCAATATCCTGGAGAATGTGTCTGACCAAAGCACTCTTCTATTAACTGCTAATAAAAAAAATAAATGTTTGGAATTGTCATTAATAAGACTCCTGCTTTAATAATGGTGTTATAACTTACTGTGCTTTTTTTTCTCCTCACTCTTTTTGAATTTTTTTTTCTCCTGGCTTTAGTGAATATAGCTGCTGTAATTACAGAAACAGCCATTTCACTTGGTAGCTGTGCTTGTTCTGGTTCCAACAGTCTCACAGATTTCTTGCCCACAAGGAGTGGCTTGAAAGATTCCTTCAGAGTGCAGATGATGCTGTTGTCTTGCTTTTATGCATCACGGGCTGTGTTTTTTTAATCAGCCATGACGACATGGATAGGTGCAGTTCTCTGATTTAGGTGGTGCCATTTAAAAAACAAAATATCACATAGGGAGAGCCTGGCTAGGTTTTATTTTTGTGCCTGGTCACCCTGCCTCCAGATGACAATGCCTCCCTTAATGTGAAAGGTTTCTGAGCTGTGCTGTTTATTGTCAAATTTCTATTCATCCTTTAGGTGTTGTGGTAAAAGCTTGCTTGCTTCCATTTGGTAGCACACAGCACTGTTTTTTATTGTCCTGTAATGTACAGTTTCTGAGCAACTGCTGCATGGGTGGCTTTGCTACCTCCTACTGCACTTCTAATGCCTTGTGGTGTGCTACGTTTCTGGGTGTGAGCTTGCTGGCCACTTCTCTGACTCACATGTGCTCCTCAAGGGCTGGTAAATACTTGGGGTTTTGTCTGATGCCTGATCAGTTCTTATTTTTCATGATTTTTGCTTTGGGTTCAGCCCCATTGAGATTTCATCCTTCACTGTCATCTCCATGTGTGAAAATAGTCTTTTCCTGTCAAACATGCCCAGGTTACTCACCCATTCATTGCCTCAGGGAGTCCCTGTTTTCCTTTTTAGACTTCTTTTTTTTCCATGGAGGTACTTTGGGAAGCAATAGGTTTCAACCAGCTCTCCTGCTGTCTACTTCTTTACCCAGTGCTGGAAAATAAGCATCTGTCTGGCTGCAGCCTCCTCACCTGGATCTGCACTGCCAGTCACCAAGTTCCTAATTTCAAACTAGGTGACTAACAGATCTGACTTATTACTCAAGCCATCACAGGATTTTGTCTGTTTCACCCGTTGCTTTTGTTCTTTAACACTGTGTATTTTCATAAAATAGACTGTTAGCAGTAACAGAAATAGAATCAAAAGAGAAGAAATCTCAGACCTTGGCATTCAAGCCTGAGATTTCTCTAAGAAGCTTTGCTAAGGAGGAGCAATAATTTATTTTTATAACTGTTCTTCAGAGACATTGCATCCTGCTGTGCATAGCTATTATGTGATAGTCACAAATAAGTCAGGGAAGAAAATTCTTGTGGCTTGTCTTAAGGAAAGCCTGGATCAAACCTTATTTTTCTTTGAAAATGTAAGCAGAAGGGTTGTGTGATGATGGGACAGGAAAAGTGACATCTGAAAATTGTCATGGTAGATGTAGGAGAAATGGATATGAGACATCATAGGAAAAATATTGTGGAAAACAAAGGATGTAGGGGAGGGTATGCTGAGTTAAAAGACTGGAAGTTATAGTAAAGCAGGTGTTTGGTGTTGAGTTTATACCTCTCAAAAAAATGAGCTAGGAGCAAATGTTTGTGATTCAGCAAGTCAGTCTCACCAGCCTGCTCCTAAACAGCCCTTTTGGGAGGCAAATCAGAGCTTCCCATTCTTGCACTATGACTAGCAATGGTTTGTAAATCTCCAGTTCTAATAAATGTGCACCTTTCTGGCATTATCTGCTGTCCCCCCATCCTTTGATGTTGTGCCTGTTGAAAGAGAAGGGAGACTGAATATTAATCCCATTTGGTTTTGGAAATTTGATTATATCCCCCAAATCCAAATAGGATAAAAATAGGGAACCAGTGATTAAATGGAATGAAGACTTGACAGTGTGGCTGCACAGGAGTTATTTCTAGGGTTGATAAATTCTGAAAGTAGCAGTTGCACAACAGGAAACAATAGCTGAACAATAGAGGAAACTTTTGTCCTAGAACTCCACAGAAGTAGCTTTAGCTCAGATATATTGGAGAAAAGTAGGTGCCAATGGCTTGGTATTTCCTGTGGAAATGGAGCTGGTGTCCCAATTTGCTAGAAATGCTGAGATAAGGAAAAAAATCTATTGGCTGCAGCTTGATATCTTACTAAGAATCTCAGAAGATGAAATAAAGGATTTCTATATGTGAATTTTCAGATGCACAAGCATTCTCTCCAGTTTCTGCAGGGTTGCTCACTTGACATACCTTTGAAGTTAATAGGTTCCATCTGAGGAATAAAGCACAGAGTACAGCATCCAGGAAAACCTCAGAGAATAGATAGAAAACAATTCATAAATCCCAAACAGGCTTGAAAAGACTATTGGCACAGACAGCAGTGCAGCTATTGCCCAGTTGCTCCATCCTATGGTTGAAGATTTGGTTTCTGGTGCTCTTAGCTGTCTCTCGTGAGCAGCATATTAATTTTCAAGCTATGGTAATACCATAACATCTTCAAAACATTTATAGTTCGAGAGGGGAAGAGAAGGGAAAAAAAAAAAATTCTCACCTAGAAATTAGGGAATGGAAGCTCCTATCCAAGCAGCAAGTTGGAAAGGAGTTTAGGAGCTGGATGAAGAGCATTCAAAAATCATGTTTCTAAAATAACTTTGTTTTTACCAGATTTACCAAATAGATAAATTGTTATTTTGGCTTGTGAATGTATGACACAAACCCAATTGAAATTTTAGGCAAGTGGACCATAGGTAAAGTTCTCTGTATAGTCTTATGAAACATTGTTTTATTTTTATAAGCTTCCATTATATTTAGTTAAAATTTTAACTCCTATGCATAACAGGTTTTCTACCTCGTGGATTTTTACTGTGGCCAGCTATTTCTGTCTCAAATTTTTTCATTCCACCATTTGTGTGTGGTGATATATATGGCCAAATTTGCACTAGTTTGCCCTGGGAAATCATGAAATTAATGGAGCTACAACAGCTCCTTTGTTTCTTTCTCCCATTGCTCTTTATAATTAAACCCTGAGATACTCTTGAGTGAAACACAAAAATTTAAGGCTGTTTCATCCATACAAATATCTTTGTCATTGACTGCAGAGCCACAGTTTTACAGCAGGGAAGGAAAAATCAGTCTTCTCTTCCAATAAGAGCTGCTAAGTTTGCAAGTTTAGGTTTAAGGTGCCATGGTCCCCACTATATTCAGTTCTAGTGGTCATGCATTTTTTTTATAAATTGAATTTTAGTTTTTGATGTGTTATTTCTTAAATATTTCAAGTTCCTTACCAATGCTAAGATGACTCAACCTAATTTCTACTATAAAGAACTGCTGGGAGTATAAGACAGGATGTAAGAATTTTTCTGCCTTGAAACTTTAATATATATTCCTCACCAAATGCTCCCAGGCCTTGGTCACATCTCATTGAAGCTGTGGTTGCACAATAAAGTTGCACACTACTCTGGTAAGTATCAGGAATGTCACTTAGCAAAATATTCTTGTAACAGCTCTTCACTGTCGCTCTCATCTCCATTTCAAAAGGGCCTGGCTTTCCCCCCAGAGAGCTGGAAGGGAAATGCAGCAATGTAATCCAGTAATGTGTTGTGTTTTGGGACAAATACAACAGAGTAACTGATAAACTGCTTCAAGGAGAAAAGCACTTGTAAGTTTCCAAACTTCTCGTGACTGTCAACTACCCTTACTAGCAGCAACAGACTCGCATTCTGAGAAGTTGAATTTGGTCTTGGCTGTGAACATCTCAGCTGCAAAACATGGTTCAGTTCCAAATGGATTTTTTTTTTATTTTTTGTAACACTAGATAGGGTTTTCACTGCTTTATCTTTATAGTATTTATAATTTGAATAGTGATGTTCAGAAAAAGGATTTATCTTTGGTGGGATGTTACCATTAGGAGAGAGTGGTAACAATAATGGGCTTTTGATCAATGACTTTTATTTACTTTTCTTTTCTTTGCTCTGCCACCCAGAGGCCTAAATGCTAACAGAATATATATGTTAAATACATGTCAAAAATGCATCAAACATGTTCTTAAGGGTTTGCCAGGGTACAATATAGTAGTAAGCAAGGTATGTGGTGCTGTGGTTCATTGAGCTCTAATTATTTCAAACTGTTATTGATTGGACAAAATAAGACTGTGCTCTGGTTCTGTTAATAAATATTGGAGACTATAGGTTCAGTTGTTAAACAAGCTCTTTAAATGATTCTTGTCAGGTTCAGATAGGTAATTAAGGGAACTGAATCATTTCCAGGCATGATGGTAAAAGAAAGAAGCATCTTGGTGAGGGGTGGATGACAGTGTGAGAATCTGACCTTTCTGAGGGATATGTCAGCAGAGCTCCCCTGGCTTCTGTGGTACTGAACAGGTTTTCCATCAGTTTCAGATAGAGATTTATCAGCAATCGCTAAAATCATTGGATTTGCTAAACCACTTTCTTCCTTTCTCAGATTATTTTTTCCCTCTATACATGTGTGGGTATAAATCACTACAGGTCAAGTGTAACTTGACTTGCATTTGACTCTGTGAGTCAAGGATATACTTCCATTTTCTCATGGCTTTGCATGTTAATGAACCTATCACCCTTTTTTTCTTTTTGAAAACTCTTTATTGAATAGCTTTAGTATACTGCCATATTCTTTCTCAAACTAATGAATTAGTTCTGCAATATTTTTGCATTGACACGTGACCAAGAGCTCTGTTGCTTTAGTCTGGAAATACTAGGACAGTTTGTTACAGATACTTTAGGGTGGTGGAAATATAGTCCAATATTAACATTAAGTGGGCATTTATAAATGAAATATCACTGTCATTCTGCTTCTTTAGCACTCTCCTCTAGAGTACCTCATACAACTCATTAATTTAGAAGCCTTATACATCTTGGAAAGAGGAGGGGAACAAAATTACTGATTTAGAGGCTAGAATAAAGCCAGGATAGGAGAAGAGACACAGATGGGAGACAGCCTGAGAGGGGAGCTTGTGGAGCTTCCCTGGAGAAAGCAGCAGCAACAGGAGGACATCTCAAATGCCTGCACACAGTTGCACGCAATGCAAGGAGCAAACAAAGGGAACTGGGAGCCTGTGTGCAGTTGCAGAGCTGTGATTACAAAACTGTGGAGCTGTGGCTTGCCTGCAGGGCTGCCCTGGATGGACACAGACTCTCTGGGCAGTGCAGCTGTGCGTGCTGCCCACTGGAGAGCCAAGGGGTTTGCCAAGAGATGCAGAGAGCAAGGCTGAGTTACAGCTGTCTGGCACCGCTGGGAGCGGGATCGTCTTCTTGGCAGGCCACTGTGGCCGTGGGAATGTCTGGAGGCTGGAGCAGCAAACATTGGAGGGTAGGGAGAAAACTGAGCCAGGACCTTACAGGCAACTTCCATTCACCAAAAAATATGGGAAATCACAGCAGAATACAGTGCAAGTTCTTTTCACCTCAAGGGTGATCAACACTGGAACACGGTCCCCAGAGAGGTGGTGAATGCCCATCCTTGCAGAATATCCACTGGGCAGAATCCCTGCTAGTCTGCTCTAGCTGGACCTTACCACAGAAACCACTGGACTTCTCTCTTAACCTGAATAATTCTGTGCTTCTGTGCTGTGCAGGGGCCCAGGCAGATAAAGCTTCACCATTTAACTTTTATTTTTGCCTTTTAAATAATTACTCTAATGATCTGCCATGTGCTCTGTCATACTTGGACTCCATACACAATTTTTTGAACCAGAGTATTTATGTTTCATTCTAAACCTCTTGTTGAATAAAGAGGATTAATGTTTGGGGATTTAATAGTCTCCAGTTTAGCTGAACTCAGTAAATCTCTGTCTGGGCTGACAAAGCCTTTGAGTGCCAACTATTCCGGGACAGACAGAATAATGACAGCATTGAATATCTTTTCTTTAATATTGAGGAAGTATTGAAGAATTTAAATAGACAATGCAGAATCTTAACTGAATTATTAAAATAATTTGCTGATGATGTGCACAACAAATATCACTCTAATGAAGTTTGGAAACAATTTTAATGGAGGAAAAATTAACTAATGCCAGCAAGCTTTTTGATATCAAAGTCATTTTATGAACAAGATAATATAAACTTCATTAGAGAGAATGAGCACAGAAGTGTTTTTATGCAGGAAAAAAAATCTCCATATAGCAGTTACAGTCATAAGCCAAAAATGCAGGAATTAGTAAGTTATATCACTTTATAAACTGGTTCTTCAAACTGTACACCAGCTCCTTCAGCCATCATTGGGCTGGGGATTAAAAGGGAAATTCAAATAACAGTGAGGGATCAAATATAGAATGGAGAATAAGCACAACTGAACATATGGCCAGTTGTGTTGTGACCATTACTTAAAAATTATTTCGGACAGGATTTTTTATAAACTCACTGCCATAAGTTTGGGATTAACCAACAGGCAATTCCTTAGTGGTCATTGTGATAGATTAACAGTTCCTTTGTTGACTACAATGAGTTTAGAGTGCAGTGATGTTATTGCATATATTTCAGAGTAAAAACAGATATATGAAGGTGCAGACCATTTTTACACAAGGTGGTGTTTGAAAAGCAGTTTTTACTTTTTGTGATTAAGCTTTTTTTAATTTTACTTGACTTATGTTTGCCTTGATTGTCTGATGCATAATTGTGGAGTGCAGATGAATATGTTCACATTGTGATGATCCAAACTTACACTGATGTAAGGCTTGTGTTGGTTTAAAATTAGAGGAAAAGCTATTTTAAGTGTTTCTGTAACAGAGCTGTTTTCTTTATTTCTGCAGTTTGAATTGCTAGTCTTGGAAACATCAGTGGTTGCTGATTACTGATATTAAATGCTACCTTCAGGAAATGCCTTTTTTTTCTTCAAAGTATGAGGAAGATGTATAGGAAACAATAATTACATAGGTCCAAAAGTGCATATTCTTTCCCAATATTAAGCCATGGGAGAACAATGGCTTCATAGTCTGCACAGAAAAAATCAGCACTCAAATGGGTAGGAAACTTTCCTGTTACATTTAATGGTGCCAATCTTACCTAATTTTAAAGGCTTGTTCAACAAACAACATAACTATATTATCTTATTGTCTCATTATCTCTGTCTTAAAATAATCCAGGGCTGTATGAACTTGCTGGATTTAATTCTGCAGCAGCCACACATCCCATCACAGAGACTTGGGAATTTCTGAGACAGGATTTCAAATCCAGACCATCACACCTACTTTTAAAAAATGATTTGGATTCTGCTAGACTTGTAGGAATTTTGAGATAAGGAAATACAAATTCCCGGGCCTCCAAGCAAACTTGATTTCCTTTTTCATTGAAATCAATAGTAAGAGTTACAATCTGCAGACCAAGTATATTGTGGTGTTATAAACCTAATGGCATCTAATTTTGCTAAGTAGATACCACAACTGTAAAAAGAAAGGGATAATTCACACTACTGTCAAGTGCCTCATAAGATGAGTAGTAGGGAAGCTGCATGGAAGCCAGACAAATATTAGCCAGTACCAAAAAAAAAGGGTTGGATACTGAATCTTTTGAGGCTTGAGGAAAGCAGTTCCCAGACTCTTCCATAATCCTTCCTCACTCCCTGTGACTCTTCTGAAATTCTGCAGAAGAAAGAAAAATATTATGGTAGTAAGCATGCATTTCCTTACATAGGAGATATAATTTTACCTGGTCTTTCAGTGAATAAATTATTTTCAATAGTTTAACTTAATGACTCTGTACTTGTGGTGGTTGGTCTTGTCAACAGTGATAGGATTGAATTGGAGGCTCCATAAAATTTCTCTGTAAATGGAGTTGAAGATTCAATAGCACTAATGCAATATATCTGCAGAGATTAAGTATAACTTCTGTTGTCCACAGGTGCTACAATATCATCTTTCAGAAGTGTGTGGGTTTTTGCAAAACCCCTTCTTTCCTCAGCCATTTCACTAATTAAGACCATGCTGAATAAGCTTAATGCTCTTCTAGAGTTCATGTGGAAGTTAATTTCTGTTACTTGCTCTGTTTTGTCTACCTGTATTTTTATTTCCCAGCTGTTCAGTTCAGGAAATTGACTTACAGTGAGAAGCAGATAAGGGAAAAATATTTTTGTTCCTCATAATGGATGAACCTGAAGCTAAACAGAAATTAAGCATTTCGACTGGCGTAGCTTTAGGAGTTTATGTACTGGATATCTTTGGTTGTCTAAATGTGCCAGCTGTTGACAAGAAACAGGCAATTTTGGAGCAGGCGTGATTTTAAATGTGTGCTTTGCACTGGTTGCTTGTTTTCCTTTTGTTTTGTGTTCAGAATAGTTATTCCTTAGAGGACATTTAAATAATACACCTTTGGATAAGCAAGCTGTGAAAGTAAAAACATACCTAAGAGCCAGTTGAAAAGATAAATAAGAAGCACGACAAAAATTAGAACAAAATATTTTGAGCAAGTGTGTGCATGCTGGCTTGAAGGGCTTTGAAATAGAATAAAGCACCGAATGGCAATAAAAGCCTGCAACTGCACTGAGTTTGTTGTGGAATTCAGTTACCTAAGGAAATTTGAAATAAAAAGATAACGCTTGGCAATTGGAAGGAAACTTTTAAAGAGAGTTTGTGGGTTTATTAAAGTTCAGTCATGAGCCAATTAATGTAAAAAAGGTACAAGCTGTTTTTATTTTATTTGATAAAGCATCTAGCATTCTGTTTGCCCTCGGGGCACAGTAGTGAGACAGGCTGCTTTGTTCACCACAAAACTTGCTTTTTCTCCCTGCTTTTACAACCTGTGATTAAAATATTTGCAGCACTAGCTTGTTTTAACAAAAGCTGTTTATAAACAGCTAGCAGTGCACTTCAGTGGTTGACTCCACCTGTGAGGAAGAAATATAAACAATAAATTTTTTTCTTAAAATCAGCATTTGGGCATTAAAATTCTTTGTACTAGTGGGTTCATGAGGGGATAGTTTAATTAGAAACTATAATAAAATTGTTTAGGTTAGAGTTTTGGATTTAGACTTGCATTAGACTTGAATTTCTGTCCTATCACATTTTTCTTTAGAAGAAAAAAATTAATCTATTCTCTAACATCTACTGTTAATTTTTGCTGTTGCTTGCAGAACTGTGCTTCTAGGACAAGACTGTTTCATTTCCCTCTGAAAATATAATTAATTTTTTATTACATATTATTGTACGAAACTTCAGCAAACCCAAATATCTTCTGTAATCCTTATAAGCAATTAGGGATGGGGAGAGCAGGTAAAATTCTGGATCAACTGCCATTACCAAATTGCAGTCTTTCCACAATGAATTTGGTTTCCCTAGTCTGGGAAGCTTCTTCATTTTTGGGAACTTACAATTTCTCAAGGACAGTAGACTTCCAGTAACAAATCCGACAGACTGAGGAGGTGGAGAATTTATGAAAAGTAAACTTTACATTGAGTGTTGCATATCCTGAGGGTACCCATTTTTTGTGTTTGGGTGGGATTCATCTTTAAAATGAATCTCCTGAAAATAAATATCTTAATTTACTGTGTACAGTGCTCTTAGAATCTGTTTCTCATCTGCTTTGTTGTGGCAGAATTACTGGAGGATGGCTATGGATTTAGTTTCTCTCTGGTCTGTAAAATAGCACCAGTGGGTATTGATGAACTAGGAAAGAAATATGTAAGAGAAGGCTGTGTACATTCATTTAATATTTGAAGGTAGGAGGTAATTTATGGATGAGAATTGTGACTGAATAAGCAAAAGGTAGCAAAGGTGGGTTTAGCCCTTAGGTTTGAATTTTTACTTGCTGCTTAGTGTGTCAAAATAGTACATAATTTTAAAGTTTATTGTGAAATATTTTGGGTATTTTAATGAATATAACATGTTATTTCTGGACTACCAATGAGCTTTACATGTCTAGGGACCTATTAGCAAGGTAGCTAAAGTTCGACATTACACTTGTTGCTTGGCAAAATAAATCAGGGCAACTATTTGAGACTGCAAAGGAGCCAATAGCCACCATATGAATTAAAAATCTGTGAAGAATGGTACTGCAGGCAGCTTACTTAGCAACTGACAGTTTGGGTGTACAGGGTCAAAGATTAATGAACCAGGTTGTTACAGGGTAGAAAACACCTCGTTTCTAATTGAAAATTATGTTTCTAAATGAGATGTGGAATACGAGGACAATGCTTTGTGCCTGTGGAATTCCTGGGCTCCGGTGCATACAGGCAAGTTTTACATATTGCCAGTTTTCTGACAGTAGTACAAAAGAATAATTATTCCTCTCAAAAATCACATGGCAAAAAGACAGCAGGAAATGCCAAGCATAAGTAATATTTGTCTGCTTGGTGATTAAGGCAGATTTATTCATTGTTGCTTTACAGACCCTGATAAACTGGAGGGTTTGGACATTTAAATTGTAGGATTGAAATAGTTTACTTAGGCCTTTAATTTGTTTTCCTGTTCTCTAGAAATGAGCAGGTTGAAATGCTACGTCTAAGACCAAGAAAGAAGAAACCAGGCAATTTTGGGTTAAAATGCATTTTCTGCTCTTGAAGAGTTCTTTTGATAATTGTGGAAAAAGTGTTCCACCAAAAGTGTATTTCAAAGGAAGAACAGAATTCTGTAATTCTGCACAGATCAAATTTGATACCTGATAATATGTTAATCAATTAACTGGTGTAGTAACAGATAGCGTAACCATCTCCAGATGAGCTACTTTAAATTTAGAGTATTTAAATTTAAAAGAATTTAAAATATGCTTAAGATGTAAAAAGCAAATTTATGATGCGTGATAACCATTTAATTTACCCAGGAATTTGTTGGACTTTGTAATATGGCATCTTGAGTGCATACTACGGCAGTTCATTACAATTATTCTCTCAATAATTGAATTATTTTTGATTGATTTCATTGTATCTCTGGCTTGTTTTGCCTTCTATCAGGGCGTGTCAATAATAGTAACATTTATTTACTTTTTCATTCTCCTCTTCCACATATGTTCTACAAGAAATGTAAAGTGCATTTCCAAATGTCTGATGCTGTCCTTCTGAAGTGTTTTTCACACGACCTATTTCTTTTTTTACAAGAACAAATGCTTTTTCTCCCAGACTAAACTTGTTGCAAATATTCTCCAATCACTCAAGCTCAGTTTCTTGATATTCTCTATTCCAGAACAGTAGTAAGAAAGAAATACATCAAATATACTCCTCTTTTTTTCTTGCACAAAGAAAATCTCAAAGATAAACAGGTGAAAAAAAGTCTATCCCACAACCTACAAAGAAAACCCTGTTTTGAAAAGGAGTTTTGAGCCTTTTTAAGCTTGGCTGCTGTGGCCCTGGAATAGGTGAATAAAATTTTAGGCTTGCTATTCAATACTCAGTAGAGCATAATCCCTTGAAGACTGTGAACCTCCTAAGTTCCTTTGTTAAGAGGTGCCACTCAGCTTGAGCATCATAAACAATTGGAAGAAAGTATAATTACAGATCTTTCACCTCCTTCCATGATTTCTTCCCCAGAGGAACCCATCCAGGCTAGTCCTTTTCCACAGGGAACTGAACAAAACCGTCGCCGCTCAGAAAGCAGCGGCATCAGCCTTGTTTTGCCATGGAGAGCTGGCTGATGGAAAAGTAGCACGTTTAAATTGCTCTTGCTTTGGGTGCTCAGAGTGGAATGCAGGCTTCAGTTAAGATTTCCTGCTCTGTGTATGTGTCTGCATGTCTGTGTCATCCCCACATAGCCCCCTATATCAGCTGTGTCCTCTTAAAGCAGGAGCTGTCTGACTGTGAGTGGAGTTTGACCACTGAACTTCTGGCTTTGCCTGTATGCTTTTGCTAAACAATCCTTTCTAAAAAGGAATGAATAAAAAAGCACAACTAAACAAAAATTTCTGATGAAGACTTTATGCTTAATGAGGTAAATATGGGCAACAAACCCCCCCCCCCCCAA